>CAUYPK010161144.1:0-17379 GCA_963574355.1 Loris lydekkerianus | reverse complement strand
ACAACTTTTGAATTTCTCCTCGAATTCCTAATTCCAACTTTTGAATTGCTGCTTGAAGTTTTAATTCCAAATTTTCCTCCACTTTATTAATCTTGTTTGCAATCCAAATTCTGAATTTGATTTCTGACATCTCAGCCAGTTGTTTATGAATGGGATCTTCAGTTACATCTGGCATATCTTTTCTTGGGGAGGTTGATCTATTCTAGTTATTCATGTTAGCGGAGTTTTCCCACTGATTCCGCCCCATGGTTGTTTTACTCCCTTTGATTTTTCCTCTGGGGTTTTGTCAAGGGCCCGTACAGTGTTGTGGCCTGAGAAACTCAGGCCCTCTCTGGTGTGGTAGGGCTAATTGTTTCTGTCTTGTTTTCAGCTGATTTCTGTTCGACCCTAGTGAAACAGATACTCTGGATTAAAGTCTCAGCTGTGGAGAAATATTAGCAATTATATTTTATCACCCTGCTCACCACAGGCAACAATTGGAAAAGGAAAATCAAACCTTCCTACAACCGCATACCCAGGGCACCACCTGATTTATCTTCAGGTGATTAGCTCTGTTCAAGAGGTCCTAATCAGTTGTCTCATTCTGCACCTGTCTCAGGTAAGTGAGTTTAAGAGGTCTCTGGGAAATGGATCACAAGGGTCTGGTGACTACTCTGATGTGGCTTGCTCCAGTGCTGCCTGGAGTCAGGAGGAGCCACCCAGCCAATAGATCAGTCTGGGAAGTTTGATGCCTCCTTCCCCACCATGCACCACTGTCACACCCAGTCACTGATAGCCCTTCACTTGGGTGACTCAGTTGCCTGTAGTGAACCGACACCCGAGAAGTTTGTACCTGCCTGAATCACAAGGAAGACTGCCAGGCCGCTGTGCTGTGCCTGTCTATAGCAGGAGGAGGTGAGGCCTGACAGCCTCAGGGACTTGATGAAGGTCCTTGGGGCATGTTCACTCAGGTCCAATCCCACCCCTAATTAATGCTACTGACAGAACAGAACAGAACAACTTTGCAGTTCCCCTGCATAAGAGAAGCTGATTTGAGTTCCAAATCATCTTGTCTTTGCTCCTGTATGTTTGTATTTGGGTAGCTGTCAGTTCTGTCCTGCTGCCTTCCTTTGTCTATAGGCTGACGATCCCCTGAGGGACAGCTGTGTCTTAGGCTCAGTAAAGCGGTCCTCTGGGTCAGCACCACCCTGGGAGTTTTCCCAGTTTGCAAGCTGGTGCTGCCTCAGGGAAATCCTTTACTCATGGTCTCTGGTTGCCCAGGGAGACAGGGGGTGTGGCTTCAGAATATCCGAGGGTGAGCCGTATTACTGCTAAAAGAGGGTTGCTGTTTTATGCCTCAGGGAGCCACTGCTCTGGTGTGGTTCCCTCTCAGCCAACCGTCCTCTCCTCCCTTCTATGCCCCAGAGTCTGCACTGACCATCTGCAGCCCAGACACTGTCCACACCCCTCGAGTAATCGCCCAAGAGTCTGGACTCCTGAGGGACAGGCCTTCATATCTCAGAGTGAGATTGGAGAGGAGTCCTGGAAGCTCAGGGTTGCAGGTAGATAATATATACAGTTTTACACAGTTTTATGCCTGGCTGTATTGTCACTGAAAGTCAGCTGCCACACTGTGCCTCAGGGAACCTTCGCTCCCGTGTTGTTCCCTCTCAGCTGACCATTCTCTCCTCGCTCCCGCATCCCAGAGCCAGCAGTAACCAGCTGCAACCCAGGCACTGTCCACACCCCTCGAGAAATCGTCCAAGAGTCTGGATTCCTGGAGGACAGGCCTCCAGACCTCAGAGTGAGAGTGGAGGGGAGTGTTGGGAGCTTAGTGTTGCAGGTAGAGAATATATACAGTTTTACACAGTTTTAGGCCTGGCAGGAGAATGCCATGGCATCCTAGTAGGGGAGGTAGGTCCAGTTATTAGAGGGTCTCTCCCATGGAGTGTAGTAGGAGGACCTTTGAACTCTGCCCGATTGTTTGTGGGGCACTCTGAGTCATTCTCAGGGGGGAGGAGACTCCCATCTGCTTGGTAATGGATTTTGTACCTTTTGTTTGTATCCTTGTGGTTGCAGCTCGTCTCAGCAGGGTTGACGTACATTCTTCAACCTTCTCTCTTAGTGCAGCTCAAATCCACCAGGTTACTTGCTGCATTTTGGTCGTTTACCGCTCCTTCTGAACGGGAGCCTCTGTGGAAAGCTGGCTTCAGTCAGTTGTCTTGTCTCCTCCCCCCAAGCTGGATCAGTGGCTGGATTTTAGATACCTCTTTATGACTAGTCATAAACCACTTCGAAGTCTTATCTCTGATATCCAGGGCCTATACAGTGTCAGCTATTTACTTGAGAACAGTCTGTCACACTGCCTGTCCTCCTCTGGATCAAGAGGAAGGGCTTTATTCACTGGCTGGGAACTTATAGCATAGAAGAATTCCAAATGACCATGTTCCCTGACTGACTTGTTCTTTCCCTTTTTAACCACAGTCAAAAAGTTCCAACCCATAGGTACCCTTCTCATTGGTCACTTTGAATCAAGCAGGAGATGCTATTCCAGTCCCCATAGAACTGCAGGATTTTACAGAAGTGGAAATTTCCAAGTTAAGTTTACAAATTCCCAAGAGCTGAGTCACCATGGAGAGGAACCTGCAGGTGTATCCTTGTGGTCTCCTTGAGAAGACCTGTTCTCCTAGACCTCACCCTTCCTGGGTATCCTCTTTCAAAACTACCCATTAAACAACTTCTCATTTTCCCTTCCCCCTAATCCCTAGCAACCACTATTCTACATTCTATCACTGAACTTGACCATTCTAGGAATCTATATGAGAGGAACCTACAATATTTGTCATTTTGTATCTTGGTTGTTTTACTTAGCATGTCCTCAAGGGTCATCCACATGTCATATGTTAGAATTCCCTTTCTTTTTTGAGGTCAAATATTTAATTAGTTGTATATACCATATTTTGTTTATCCATTCATTCATCTGTCAATGAACACTTGGGTTGCTTCCTCCTTTTGGCTTTTGTGAATAATGTTGCTATGAACGTTGGTATGTCTTTTGGAGTCCCTGCTTCCAATTATTTTGTATATACCCAGATGTTAAATTGTTAGATCATGTGTTAAATCCATTTTTAATTTCTCAGGAACAATCATAGTGTTTTGCATAGTAACTACACTACACCATTTTGCATTCCTACCAGCAGTACCACAAAGGTTCCAGTTTTTCCACATCTTCATCAATACTTATTCTTTTTCCTTTCTTTTTTTTTTCTTTTTTTTTTTTTTGATAGTAGCCATTCTCATGGGTGTGAGATGATATATTGTGTTGTTTTTGTTTTTACTTCCCTTATGGTTAGTGATGTTGAGCATCTTTCATGTACTTATTGCCAATTTAGAGAAATGTCTATTAAAGTCCTTTGTACATTTGTAAATTAATTTTTGTTGTTGTATTGTAGGAGTTTATTATATGTTTTGGATATTAACGCTTTTTTTTTTTTCTTTTTTTTTTTTTTTGCAGAGTCTCACTATGTCACCCTCGTGGTAGAGTGCCGTGAAGTCATAGCTCACAGTAACCTCAAACTCATGGGCTTAAGCGATTCTGTTGCCTCAGCTTCCCAAGTAGCTGGGACTACAGGTGCCCGCCACAACGCCCAGCTATTTTTTGTTGCAGTTGTCATTATTGTTTTAGCTGGCCCAGGCTGGTTTCAAACCTGCCAGCCTTGGTGTATATGACTGGCACTCTAACCACTGTGATACAGGCACTGAGCCAGGTATAACTCTTAATTAGGTATATGATTTGTGAATATTTTCTCCCATTCTGTAGGTTGCCTTCTCACCTTCCTGATGGTTTCTTTTGATGTACAAAAGTTTTACATTTTAATATAGATTGGTTTATCTATTTTTATTTTGTTACCTGTGCTTTGGGGTCTCATATTCTTGCCAAATCCAACGTCAAGTTTTACCCTGTGTTTTCCATAAGAGAGTTTTATAATTGTCACCCATACATCTTTGAAACATTGCGTTAAAAAAATAATATTTACCCTTTCCCAACAAGTTTTATACTTTTTAGGCTATTAGGCTGCTGTTTAGCATTCTTTCAGCTCAAAGAACTGCCCTTAGATTTCTTGTAAGGCTGTTCTAGTACTTTTTAACTCTCAACTTATTTAAGCTTTTATTATTCTCTCTTTGTCTTTGAATTTTGATAGTTTGATTATCATATGTCTCTGAGGATTTCATCAAGTTCATCTATTTTGGATCATTTGGGCTTTCTAGATCTAAATGTCCATTTCCTGTCCAAGATTTAGGGAGTTTTAACCTATTCATTAAATAAGTTTTCTGGTTCTTTCTCTTCTCCTGGACTTTCATAATGCATATTTTAGTCTATTGATGATGTCCTATATGTCCTTTAAGCTATCTCTGCTATTTTTCATTTTTTATCTGTTTGTTTGTTTGTTCCCCTGACTGGGTAATTTCTTTTCTTTTTTTTTTTTTTTTTTTTGAGACAAAGTCTCTCTATGTTTCCCTGGGTAGAGTGTCGTGGCATCATAGCTCACAGCAACCTCAAACTTTTGGGCTTAAGCAATTCTCTTGCCTCAGACTTCCAGGTAGCTGGGACTACAGGTGCCTGCCACAACACCTGGCTATTTTCTTGTTGTAGTTGTCATTGTTGTTTAGCAGGCTCGGGCCAGGTTTGAATCCACCAGCCCTATGTGGCTGGTGCCCTAACCACTGAGCTACAGGCACTGAGCCCTGACTGGGTAATTTCAAATAATTTGTCTCTGAATTTACTTATGGTTTCTTCTGGTTCTCTAGTCTATTGTTGAACTCTTCCATTGAATTTTTTCACTTCAGTTACAACATTCTTCAGCTTTAAGACTTCTGTTTTTTTTTTCTTTCTTTTTTGAATTTTCTTTTTTGAAATTTTTAATTTGTTTATGGGTTGTTCTTCTGAGTTCATTGAACTTTTCCATGATGGTTATTTTGTATTTTCTGTCGGGTAATTTATATATTTCCATTTCATTAAAGTTAATTTCTGGAATTTTAGCTTATTCTTTTGTTTGTATTATATTTTTTTACTGTCATTTTCTTTGACTCTTTCTATTTATATCTGTACGTTAGAAAAAAAAATTCCACATTTCCCAAACTTATGGATTGGTTTTGTACAGAAGAGTTTCACCAGTTAACCAGACCAGACCTTCTATGGGGCCTTTCAAACAATTGTGCTAGTCTAAACTGCTATCTTTGTTCTTAGTGGCCCCCACCTGTCCAGAGTATGTCCAGTCCCATCAGTACTCTTAGACAGGTGGCACCGAAGCCATTCCCTCAGTAGCTCTTGGAGAAGTTGGATTGCTAGGTACATGGCTCAACTCTTTTCCTCCCCATGGAGAAGCTGAGACCTGGCAATTTTTACCCACTCATTCCATGTTAAGCAAGGGACAGGAGTTTTGGAACCTGTCTGCATACTACCTCAAACTGCCACTTTCTTCTCTGGTAGCCCCAAGGATAGTATAATATGCCATACCAGACCCCTTCAGCTCTCTGAAGTAGGCAATAAAGAATTCAGGCTCTCAGGTAGCACCAAAAGAAGTTGTGGGTATTAGATATTGCATGTACGGCTTCTTCTTTCTTAGGTAGAAGCTGGGACTGGGGGTTCCTTCCCAATCCTATGGCACACTGTGCTGGGGTTGGGGATTATGACTGGGTGTTTCTTCTTTACCTACAGTTTCAATGTGTCTGGTTTCACACCCACCCATGGTGCAGAAACCTTTTAGTTAGTTTCTAGATTTCTTATAAATGAAATTGATCCTTGTGTTGCAGTTGAGTCACTGTGTCCATGGAAGGAAAGAAAGTCTAAGCTTCCTGTTCTGCCATCTTGCTAATGTCTCTCCTCCCTCTTATTATTTCATAAAACTAGATGTGAATCTATAATCATCTCAAACATTTAATTTGATTTTAAAAAATTACCTCAGGTCTGCGCAAATCTGAAGATCCTTGAACAAAGATCTTTCTGCTGAGAACTTTATTCTTCAATTGTGAGTAGGTTCAGTCTTACCAAATTACATTACTTTTGAGACTTCCCACCTACTGGGCTAATATTTTCTTAGCACAAGGAAAACATAGGTAATTGATTCCTCCTGCTAAACTAACCCACTTTTTTTTTTTTTTTCTTTTGTCTATTTAAGGTTCTGGTGCAGAATGTATAATCGCTTTGAAAAAGGGCTGCAGACCAAGCAGAGTGTGGTAGAGAATCTCCTGGAAATTAAGAAATGGGGAGCAATGCTGGAGGCCGATGTGCATGAACTAAAAAAGTTGAGGAAAAAAGTTCTAAAAAGAGGTCTTCTTGTTCCTTCTGAGTAAGCCCATCTAGCTTGAAGTTCAGTTGTACTTCTGGAAATCTGCCTGCCTGATTTTGTTATTCTCTTTGACTTCCAACTGTCTTGTGTCTAAAAAGCTTCAGGCACAACTCCTTTACTTACTTCTAAAGTGTGGTAAATATCTCATTCACCTAGTTAAACAAGTGGGATAGTTTTCTTTATCCCTTTTTGGGTCTGAGTGAAATTATTAGTACGAAGAATAGGGAATGACAGGGAAATCAAGCAGGCATTTGTTATCTAGCAAGAAAATAAGTATAATATCTTGGATGTACTGATAAGAACAATGAAACTGCTATATTTCCAATTAGGAAACCTTTATAGAAGAAAATTCTTATTTTCTTTCCATGTAGTTTGTAAACTCTGCTCATTATGTGATCATGCTTTACAATAACAGAAAAACCAAAATTGGTAATTTGTTTTTAATTACAAGTTAAACACGTCTACAAAGATTTCTTTTTAAAATAATGAAAAATGTTGAGATGCTTATGGAATCCAGGGATCCTAAGGGTTTGTGTGAAAGACCAGGGAAAGACACCTCTTAGAAAAGAATTCTTAAGGTGTGTTATTTAACAACTGAATGTGAACCCACTGTAGGCCAGATAGGATATAACTTTTTGGCTCCCTGTAAGTACAGAACTATCCTTTTATTTTGAAAATAAATGTGTGTGATTACATAAGATCTAAAACTTTTTAATGTACTCTTGAGAAGCAATAGCCAGTTACTTGATTCCCTTAAAAAAGTGGATGGGGGATGACAAAACATGACTTAAAATCATAGGAAATAAGCATCCTGGGAAGGCCCAACCATACTTTCTCTTAGGGCGTCTGCCTCCCTTTTTAACTTTTAGCAGCCTCTTCCATGGGGAACCTAGAGCAGAACTCCTACTCTAGTTCCAGCCTTCTCACTTATTGCTGCCTGGTTCCTGAGAACTAAATTAATGTCAAATAGACTTAGATCACTCTCTGGAAAGAGTTCCTTTTGAAGTGAATGTTATTAACTTTCATTTTTTAATATGGAAAAGAAAAACAAAATGGCCCATAATATCATCATCCAGACAAGCCTGTTAGCATTTTTTTTAAAAAGGCAGTACAAGTATAAAGTTAGAAAATGCAACATACAATAAAGTATAAAATGAAAAGTTTAAATGATTCCCCCAGCCACGTACCCATCCACTCCAAAGACTGTTGCTATTATTATAAATCACCATAATTTTATGATTTCCAGAACAGTAAATGATATTCCTATATTCTAAGGCAGAAGCTCTTAATTGGAGTCCATGAACACATACGTGGTCACAAATGGGCTTTAGAGTCTGTGAACTCCATTAAAATATACCTAATAGCTGTGCATGTGTGCTCTTGTGCACACATCCATTTTTCTAAAGAGAAGGTCCATCATTTTCTTTAGATTTTCAAAGGGGCCTCACTGCCCCAAAGGAATGACTATGGTAAAGTATCAGTGAATCATTGTATTATCTCTGAAAGGGAAAGTAGCTCCTGAGGTAGCAGGTCATAGTCTGTATCTTTGATATTAAGATACAGGGTTAGATCCTAGCTTTCCACTTCCTAAATGTGTGAATTTGGGTGACTGACGTGTCTAAGCTGGTTTCCTCATTGGTAAAATATAACTCATACCTAACAGGTTTCTTATTAGGATAAAAGAAAATATGTATGTAAAGTGCCCAGCACAGAGAAGTATTCAATAAATGTTAATTATCTCTCCCTTACCCTCCTCCTTCACATTGTTACAATTACATTCATCAGAAAAGAGGACTTTTGTAAACATAAGACTTTTGAGGTTCTTTAATGGTATGGCTATTAAAACACTATGGCAAGTGATGAAGCAAAGATATTTCAATCAGTGTTATATTTGTCTAGTTTTTCTTCTGTTTCTGATTCTTCTCAACCATTCCTTACTCCCGAGGCAGAAACTGAAAGCCCATGATGAGCCACCAGAAGAGGTCTGTACCTGCTCTCAATTAGGGAATTTATTATCCCAGCATTTGGGAAGTCCTTTGAGCAATCCTCTTGGCTTTATGGGTATCAATGAGACCTGAATACCTTGATGGAGAATGGCACCCTGTGCAGGAAAAGAGGC
Organism: Loris lydekkerianus; assembly: GCA_963574355.1. NCBI lineage: Eukaryota > Metazoa > Chordata > Mammalia > Primates > Lorisidae > Loris > Loris lydekkerianus. The sequence continues at coordinate 8,931 of CAUYPK010161144.1, read as the reverse complement.
CTCTGAGCTCATATGGATCAAGTAAAAAGCCTGTGTGCAGACCTCCACTATGACTGCTGTAGGACTGTGGGAAGCATTAGGGCCATAAATATCTCTGGATAAGTGGGTATCTCTGGAGACACAGGTATCTCTGAAGGCATAGGAATCTCTTGAGACATGGGCATCTTTGACTCTATGGGGTTCTCTGGAGACTTGGGTATCTCTGGGGCCAGAGATATCTCTGAGGTCACTGGTATTTCTAGAAACATGGGTATTTCTGAGGCCAAGTGCTTCTCCGGAGACATGGGCATCTCTGAGGCCAGAGATTTCTCTGGGTGCTTGACCATCACTGAGGATGTAGCTATTTTTAAAGTCTGCACAAAAGAGACAGGCTCCTCCAAGCAACAATGAGCTAGTTACTCTGCTTCCATACTAGGTGCACCTGTAGCACAATGACCTTGTCCCAAAGAGGACTATGCTGCTTTTTTAGTTGGTTTAAATGGGTGAGACTAGGCATACCTCCCTCTACATAGGAATCTAGAAGGGGATTTTAGGGCCATCACTAATTAAGCAACTAGTATGTGCATGTTAAGCAAACCAGAATGTAGGCAAGAGGAAGAATATGTTATTGTTCTAAAATAGGGCTTAATTTTATAAACGTTGCCTCAGCTGGTTCCACTGTTTTCCTTATTTATCCTCCTCCCCTATTTTTTCCATCCTCACTATTGTAGCATGAAAGTGAGGTGGAAATACTGACCAAATGGACAATTAAAACCCTATTGAGGGGATGGAGAGATGGTATATAGTAGGTAACTGTGAATTACAGAATAAAAGAAAATTTTACTTTTAGGTATGCTTAGTTGTGGGATGTTAACTAACATTATTGCCAATAGAGACCAATATTTTCCTGAGAAATAAAATGATTCTTAATTGTTAGCATGAGTGTTTGGTTGTGTTGAATTTATAAGAAAATTTTTTATTTTTTTTATTTATTTATTTTTTTTAAGCTACAATACTTGCTCTCCCCAGCCAGGTCTTGTTATAACACTCAGTCTCCCTTTTCATAGCCTATCAGTAAATGTGAATCCACTAAGGTCTAAAATTTCAAATTAGTGGGGTTTGAATTAATAACATTAATTCAAATTAGCAGCATTCTCAGCTTCAGTTCAAGAAGCAACTGAAAATCTCATCTCTATGACCCTGGCTGAGACATGATCTTTGTGCCCATCTGGGTTTTTTTAAAGTAGGCCTCTTTCAGGTCTTTTTATGAAGACCAGTGGTTTTGTTTATTAAAAAGTCACAAGAAGATGTGTATTTTTAGACACTACTTTTAAAGTCTACTAGGTTTGTAACCTTATACTAATACACATTTTTGATAAAAATCCATTCTTAAAGCAGATACAGATACTCCTAGGGAAAATAATGTGTTGTTGTTTAAACACCAGATCTTCCCATTTAAGTTGATACACTTGCTATTTTTCATCTTTCCTATTGAAGATTTAGTCATGGATTTATTACTTCCACATTCTAGGGGTAGAGTAGACCTTGGGCAGTTTGGGTCATCCTGTACAATAGCATTTACAGAATTCCTAATGCCAGCAGAATCTAGGTCTTCACCCAAATGTTTGTTTCAAATGCTCCATGTCTGGTTTAAGCTCAAAAATTAGATAGCTTAGAGTGCCATCTCTTTCAGACCCAATTGTGAACGCAAGAATATGTAAAGGATCACTTCATTAAGTACTTTTCTCTGGAGGAAAGAGATGCCTTTTAATTTAAGCATAGAAGAGGAGAGTCAGGATACCTCCTTGATTTTCTTACCCCTGGCTAAACTATGGACCCCAAACAACCTTCCTATTCAGAAGAATTCTAAATCATTTTAGTTGTCTTTTTCACATGTAAATTGGAGCCATTTTTCTATTTATCCCCTATTGGTAGCTGTTTTAATTTTTGTTTTTAAAGAAGTTTTTAATTCATTGGGTCTTTTCCATTCATAAATTTGGGCCAGTTTTTTACTTCCCTCTTCTTGATAGCTGCCTCAATCCTATAATATTAAAGTATCAGATGATTTCCTATTGTATCTTCTCTTATCCCCCTTTGTACTTGCCTTGTATAACTTAAATCATCAGATGTTGCAAGTTGTCATGATACTTCGTCTGGAAAGAAATTGGGGTTTGTGCACATCATTTTGATCTGGAGGCTACATCTAGCCCTGGCTTTATGAAGAAAATTATCAAAAAGATAATGATACCAATCTGCCACAGGTGAGCCTGTTGAAAGAAGATGGCCCAATGGAGAGAAAGAGCACCCAAACACCATGTTTATAAGAGGAAGGGCTTTATTTACTGTCCATTCTGTATCTTATGACATAGAGGAATTCCAAGTAGCCACACTGCCCGACTGGCTTGGTCTTTCCCTTGTTATCAACAGTCAAAAAGTTCCAACCCACAGGTACCCTTATTGGCCAGTTTGAATCAAGTGGGAGATGCTATTCCAGCCCCTACAGAACTACAGGATTTCACGTTTACAAATTCCCAAGAGCTGAGCCACTATGGAGAGGACCCCGTGGGTGTATCCTTGTGGTCTCCTTGAGAAAACCTGCTCTTCTAGACTTCACCCTTCTCAGGTATCCTCTCTCAAGCCTATTCTTGATCCTGCTTTTATACCCTTGGCTTTCTTCTATGTCTTAATCTGTATTTTCCAGTCCATTTAATGAGTATGATATTACAGATGCAGTATTTTGAGTTTCTTTTTTTTCCCCCAGAGGAAGAAAGTAAAAAGGAAAATGGCAAGACAGCAGTTTTTGCAAATTCTATAAACTAGTTTAATAGTCTCAGATTTGGCTGGGTGCAATGGCTCACGCCTGTAATCCTAGCACTCTGGTAGGCTGAGGCAGGTGAATTGCATGAGCTCAAGAGTTTGAGACCAGCCTGAGTAAGAGCAAGACCCCGACTCTACTAAAAATAGAAAAAAAAAAAATAGTATGGCATCATGGTGCCTATACCACCAGCTACTGGGGAGGCTGAGGCAAGAGGATCACCTGAGACCAAGACTTCGAGATTGCTGTTAAGCGATCAATGATGATACCACAGCACCCTACCCAGTGTGACTAAGTGAGACTCTATCTCAAAAATAAAAAGAGAGAGAGAGAGAGAGAGAGAGAGAGAGAGAGAGAGAGAGTGTCAGAGAGTCTCAGGTTTATTTCTAAAGACTTGTACAAGGGCATAGTACCCTAACTTATTTTTCAGATCCAAAATAAAATTATTCAATGGTGAAAAGAAGATCTTTTTGATATGATTCTAAACTGAGTAGTGGTAAACAATAGCCTTGATATTTCTGAAAACAAAAAACCAAAATTTAAAAGGACTATCTTATTTCCTCTAAAGTCATGGGATCGATTTCAGCCTCAAGGAGTATGAGGTCAATTTATTTGGTCTTTGATTTTTTTATTCCCAACATGTCCCATTATTACATTATTCTGGGTATGAAATACACAGAACTGAGGACAACCTTGTGAAAACCCCTATATATTCTTAACACCAAAAACTGTCCCCTTTTACAGTTAGATTTAAAAATTTGAGAGAAGAAAAAAGTGGGATCCAAATATTTATGCACTGGTAAAAGCCAGGTAATAGACAGGAGACTCCTAAAGAAAGTTGTCAGGAATACTAAAAAGGTGATCTATAAATGACATTCATTTCATACTCTTTATGTAGCACCTATACTGTAAAAGGAATGTTTAAGAAATGTGACCCCTTCTCCCACTGGCTTAGCCTTCAATTTTCCCCAAGCAGAAATTCCTTTCTCATGTGACTTTTCTACTTAAATAGGAATATATTTTACCACCTTCCATGGTCTCATCTACTAACTTGACCTCTTTCTGTTTTCTACTTAAGTTTCTTGGGCTTGGGGCCGCTGTTTACCTTTTCTAAGGATGAGGCAGGCTCTGTTCCTGTGTTTCTGGCCATGCTCAGATTCTGCATAGACACCTTTTTAAAAAATAATTATTTACTTAGTTGATGGAATGACAGATTTACCATGGTAATAAATAAAACAGTCTTAAATAACAAACTTAAGTCACCTGACTTTTTTAAGAAGAAATTCAGGCATAAGGTGAGTTGTATGAAAGAAAACCTAAAACTCTATGTAGAACTAACAGCAAGAATGTAAAAATTGGCTTGGCGCCTGTGGCTCAAGTGGCTGAGGCACCAGCCACATACACCTGAGTTGACTGGTTCGAATCCAGCCTGGGCCAGCCAAACAACAATAATGGCTGCAACCAAAAAATAGCCAGGCATTGTGGCAGGTACCTGTAGTCCCAGATACTTTGGAGGTGAAGGCAGGTGAATCATTTGAGCCCAAGAGTTGGAGGTTGCTATGAGCTGTGATGCCATGGCACTCTACGCAAGGTGACAGCTTAAGGCTCTACCTCAAAAAAAACAAAACAAACAAACAAACAAAAAAAAAAAACAGAATGCAAAACTTACGGTGCATATGCTAAACAAGTGTATCTTTAGAAATTGCATGTATGTTTAATTACCAGCAAAGTCAGTTGCCATTGCCTGCAAACATGCATGAAGCAACTTTTGCCTGAGATACCACCTCACACTTCACTGGAAGTAAGATGTTTCCAGAAAGCTTCCAGTCAAAAGGAATCCAAAATTTTTAAGAGATGCTTTTCAAACAAAATTAGCAAATATTTAAGCTTGGTCTGAATTTTCAGGAAGAGAAGTATAATAACTAAGAATACGCAGATCTTTGTTATATAATGAATTTTATAAATACATAACACCTTTTCTTAATGCTAATTAGGCTTTGAGGTATCATTGGGGAATCTTTCCATGAGAATATTTTATAAAGTGGGCTTTTTCAAACAGTTGTGTAGGGAAAGGTAACATTGCCTTTGAGAAAAATACTTTTCTTAAAAGGGGTTTACTTTACTCCAGATTGGTTTATACCTAGATAGTTTCCACTTTTTTAATTACCAGTGTGCATGATTTAGTGGTATCCATAACACAATCTTTCCATCTATCTTCCAAAATTCTATGTATAATGCAGGTATATATTATTCCAACCAAATCTGGTTGCTTTCTAAGTGCCAAATATAAACCTGACTTTTGATACACACATTTTAAAACAAAAAAGTAGGCATGGCTTAAGCTTTGGATTTTTTCCTATTTTGTATATATGTATATATTTATATATGTATAGTAGGAAAAATATATATTTATATATATATAATAAATTATATATGCACATATACACACACACGCGTACATTTATATATATATAAATGTGAAAAACTGGTCAGGCTGTCACGTGACACCAAAAAGACAAAGGGTAAAAGTAAATATTTAGGGTCATAAAGGACTCGTATTTTCTTGTTTTTTTAAAGGCTGTTTTCAAAGCATTTAATGCTTTTCCAAAGGGAACAAAAAAAACTTACTTTTCAAGCCCATCATGTCTTCTCTGATCCCCTGGCGATGGGACTGATAGTCCCTTTCCCTTAAATAGGCAGGATTGGTATTATGGCAGTTGTGGCAGCCCATGTCTCCTTTAGATATCAGTGCAAATAAAAAAATATTATATGCTCTGTGATTTGTGACTTCTCTTCACAAAATACCAGTGTACTTTGAAAGTAGCTGTCCAATGTAGACCCATGTATCTTGTAAGAGCTGAAAAAAAATGTGTTCAGAAGTTGTGTAAAACCAAAGGCTTCCACATTAAGTCTGGTGCCCTGTCCCTTAGTGTTTTCTGAAACTTTGGGGATGACCTAAAAACTTGTTTGTTCTCAAAAGCTTTATTGTCTTTCAACCATTTTCATAACTTTGTATTCCTAACTCTGTAGAGGGCCTTAATTCCAGCCTCATAGAATCCCAGTTGTAGATAAGGTAGTCAGGAGGGCAGCAGGGAAGAGAGAATAATACAGAAATATACCTGGCCAGTTAAACAAAGGAGTTTATATTCATCTGTAATGATCAGCATTCGTTATTTAAGATTTCGTGTGATCCTTGAGATTTAATTATTCACAATAAAGTCCAGAAAAGATCTTTTCAAGGTAGTACTGTGACTAATGTATTTTTCTTTTAAGGCTTTTACATTGGGAGAAACTTTTAAGAATGCTATAAGTCATGTACTTTCTTTGTCAACACTTTTATCTGCTGGAGCATGTGGTGCTGGATTTTTTCTTTTGTAGAGTCAAGGTGATAGCTGATATTCTCTCCCCTTAATATGTCCCTAAGGCAGATGAGTCCTGAGCTCCTTTTTGTTTCTGTAGCGGAAGCATCACTAGGTCCCTCACCAGTCAGGTGACAATATATACACCAAAGTCACTAGATGATTATTATTCAGACTCATGTTCTCAGGTCCCAGCTCATATGCAACTGGCCACACCAGTTCATGTTAAGTATCTCTAAGTCTCCACCTCACTTGCATATGCAGACAGGGTAGTTTCTGTATTTTGTGAATGCCAATGGGAATGCAGAGCACATACCCTAGTTCTCAAGCAGAGGATGTTCTGTATTGTAGTCTAATGGAGACTTGAGCTTAGAAACAGTTAACAAGTTTAGTCCTTTGGGAATGTAATTCGTCTAAAGACTATCTGTATATGTATGTGTTCACTATAACCTTAGTAGCATCTGGTATTATAGGTCATTTAGCCATTCAGATGAAGAGAATTTATCTAAGAATAAAACTCTTTTAGTGCTAAAATAGGGGTATATGGCACATCTGAATGAACAGCTCAACTACAACATGGACTTTACTTAACACATGAAAATAATGTAAACTAATACTCTGTGACCTGATATTAATCAGAAATTAAAAAAAAATGTTTAAAGACATGTCAATAGAACCCTCCAAAACTGAAATGCAAAGGGAAAAATAGAATAAAAAGGAGTAACAGAATCCCCAACAACTAGAACAATTGCAAAAGGTATAATATACTTTTATGTAGTATAACATTTCATGAAGGTATAATGGGAATAGCAGAAGGAGAAGAAAGAGAAAAGAACAGAACAAAAATTTGAAGTAATAATGACCAAGAATTTTCCATAATTAATGATGGACACCAAACACAGATACAGAAAGAAGCTATATCATGAACACCATAAAGAATAAATAACAAAAAATTTAAACCTGGGAATATCATACTCAAACTGCAGAAATTCAAAGATTAAAAAAAAAAAAAAATTCTTGAAAAGAGCCAGAGGAAAAAGAAAATCTTACCTTTAGAGTAGCAAGGATAAGAATTACATTGGACTTCTCATCAAAGCCATACCAATAGGAAGATAATGGAATGAAATATTTTAAAGTATGGGAAGAAGAAAAGCACCAATCTGGAATTCTGTAAAATTATGCTTCAGAAGTCAAGGAGAGACTTAACTGTGCTAAACAAAGACTTCAACATAACTGTTTTAAATATGTTCAAAGAGCTAACTGAAATCAGGAAAGTAGGTGAACAACAATTAAAAATCAAACATTGGTCTTTTTTTTTTTTTCTTAAAAAAGGGGGAACAAAATAAATTGTGGGCTAAAAAAACACAAAACCTGTTTTGAAAAAATCACTAGAGAAGTGTAATATTAGACTTAATAAAAGAATCAGAAAATTTTAAAACTTGTCACTTGAAGTTACCAAGCATGAGGAGCCAAAATCGAAAAAGAATGAAGAAAAGTGAACAGAACCTATGGGATTAATGAGACATCATGAAGCAGACAGAAATGTGCATAATAGAATTTCCAGAAGAAGAGAAAGAGTAAAGGTAAGAGATTATTTGAAGGAATAATCCCCCAAACCTTTCCAAGTTTTTGGAAGAAATGGGTATATAAATGAATATCAATGAATTTCAAGTAGGAAACAGGGAAAGAAACCCACATCAAGACTATTGTAATTAAATTATTGAAAGACAGAATCTTGAAAGGAGCAAAAGAAGGGCAACTCATCATACATAGTGGATCCTATAGTAGATTATCAGTGGAGTTCTCAGAAGAAACTATGAAGGCTGGAAAGCAGCAGGTTATAAAGTGCTGAAAAATCTCCTGCCCCCCCACCCCAATAACTAAGAATTCTGTATCTGGCAAAACTATCCTTTAAGACTGAGAGAGAAATTAAGACATTCCCAGAAAACAAAAGCTTAGGGATTTCATTATCATAAGACCTGCCATATAATAAAAATACTGAAGGAGTCCTTCAAGTTGAAATGAAAGGATGCTAGAGAGTAACCCAAAATCATTCAAAAATAAAAAGTTATCCACGAAAGGTAAATATATGGGCAAGTAATAAAAACAAGTATTGTAATTTTGGTTTATAACACCTTTTCATTTTATACCTAATTTAAAAGAAAATCTTTAACAGCACATCTATGTCAATGGGCACATAATATAAAGATGAAATTTATGATATCTGTAACAAAGTAGAGGAGACAGGGCTGTAAAAGGTATTTTTTGTTTATAAACTGAAGTTAAGGTAGTATTAATTTTAAATACATTATTATAACTTTGAGATATTATACTATGCAACCCCCATGTTAATCAAACAATCATCAGAAAATTAATAAAACAAGGAGTTGGTTTTTTGAAAAAATAAATAAAATAGATAAACCTTTGACCAGACTAACTAGAAATAGAAAAGTAAAATCTCTAGTAACCTCTATCAGAAATGATAAAGGGTAAATAACAACTGATGCCACAGATGTACAAAAGATCATCTCTGAATACTACCAGAAACTCTATGCCCAGAAATATGACAATGTGAAGGAAATGGATAAATATTTGGCATTACACTCTCTCCCTAGAGCTTCTGAACAGACCAATTTTATGCACTGAGATTAAAGAAACAATAAAAAAGCTTCAAAAAAAAAAAAAATGCCCTGGTCCAGATGTCTTCACACCAGAATTTTATCAAACCTTCAAGGAAGAGCTTATTCTTGTACTGCAGAAATTATTCCAAAAAATTGA
>CAUYPK010161141.1:0-51596 GCA_963574355.1 Loris lydekkerianus | reverse complement strand
AACCACTGTGCTAGAGGTGCCAAGCCTATTCAGGGAAATTTTAATTCAGATGTTATTTGGGATACCAATAGGAGAGTCAAATGGAGGTGATTGATAGTTAGAAGACCATGAAGGATGGGCCAGGAAGATGGAAGAACTAGTGGAGAATAATGTCACAAACAGAAAGGTAGTGCTAATTTTAGAAATGTCAAGAAATATAAGGCCTGCAAAATTTATACCCGCACTAGCGACAATAGCAAGACCAACTTCAGGGCAGTGGTATAGGCAACAGGCTAGTTAAGTGGTGAGTGAATATTGTGCAGGAAAAGAGGGGTAGTAGCTGTGTATTTCTCTGGGGGGTGTTTACTTTTGAGATGAGACAAATTTGAGCATACAATAGTCTACCCCTTATCCGCTAGGAATACATTTCATCACCTCGAGTGGATGTCTGGAACCCTGGGTAATCTATTGTAAACCATTTCTGTGCTTGTCTTCCTTCCAGAAATGTAATGGCTTTCCCTGTCTTAACTAAGCCTAACTTTTGCTGTTTGAGGTACAGCAGCAAAACTAGCATGAGTTTCTTTTTCCTTCCTCACAATTTCACAGATAGAAGATTCATTTTTACCATAGATATTAGGAGCCTCTGCATATGATTTTTTTTCTTTATTAAGTAAAGAACTTTCATCTCTTCACTTAAAGGAAGTACTTTCTGTCTTTTCTTTGGCATATCCAAATTGCCAGCATCACTATTCTTGCACTTTGGGGCTGTTATGTCAAATAAGTGTTACTTGAAATCAAGCACTGTGATACCGCAGCAGTTGTCTGATACCCAAGATGTCTACTAAGCCTACCAAGACGGTGACTATCGGGTGGGTAGTGTCTACAGCTTAGATATGCTGCTATGTCCCTGGCAAGGTGGTGCTCAGAATGATGGTGCAATTTAAAACTTATGAATTAGACACATACGTAGGAAAGATGATGTGGAGACACAGGGAGAATACTATCTGCAAGCTCAGGAACTCCTGAGGTCACCAGAAGCTAGGAGAGAAGCATGGAACAAATTGTCCCTCACAACCACCTTGTTCAGACTTCTAGCTCCCAGAACTGTGGGACAGGTTCTTTTGTTTAAGCCAAAAATAAATAAATAAAATTATTTATTTCTGGAATCTTCTATTTAATATTTCTGGGCTGCAGTTTGACTGTTTGTAATGAAATTGGGAAAGTAAAACCAAGGGTAAGGGGGAATAACGTAAAGTCATAAGCTGGGTTACAGTGGTTCAGTCAATAGTGGACTGCATATACCATGGTGGTTTCAAAAGATTATAATATTAATACTACATTTTCACTGTACCTATGTTTAGATACACAGATACTCACCATTGTGTTATAGTTGTCGCGTATAGTATTCAGTACAGTAACAAGCTGTACAGGTTCATAGGCTAGGAGCAACAGAGCTGAGGGGTGTAGTGGGCTAAACTTTCTAGGTCTGTGTAAGTGCACTCAGTGAGGTGCACGTCCAATGATGTATTTTTCAGAATGTGTCCCTGTGGTTAAGTGGCTAAGCTATCTAGTTCTGTGTTAGTACACTCTGTGATATGTGCACTTCTAATGATGTATTTCTCTGAATGTATCCCTGTTGTTAAGTGACATCCATCTGTGTTCATGAGCAGAAAAGAGTTTATAGAGAAGGAGAGGGGTTATTTGCAGCAAAATCCCTGAGAAGGTTTTGGAGGGGTAGAATTGAAACTTCTGGCAGAGGTAGAAGCCTTGGACGGGAGGGGTACTTCTTTCCTTGATTGAATTTGTGGATTAGAAAGTGCTTTGAACCCGGGCTTCCCTACATAGATACTCTGTGTGCATATACATGCAGGCCTAAATCCTTTGTAAGATAAACTTCACTATTCAGAAGTTACTCCACATGAAGTAACTGTGCAGAAAAACATTGGATTTTGTTTAATCCTATCCTATTAGTAGCCTATTCTATCCAACATTAGTAGCCAATAACCATATGTAAATATTTAAATTTCAGTTATCTAAAATGAAATAAAATTATTCATTTGCCCTGGCTACACATTTCAAGTACTCACTATCCACATGTGGCTGCTGGTTGCGGTCTTGACCAGCACAGATATGTCTATCATCAGAGTGCTCTTTGGTTTAGCACTGGTCTAATTCATTTTAAAACAAAAAGTTCCTATGTAAAATGTAATTTTAAAGTGTACAGTGTTATAATACCACGAGTTAATTCTAAAAATATAACCTAAATGTGTGGCATCTATCTAAACAATTAATTCTAAAAATACAACCTAAATGTGTGGTATCTATCTAAAAAATAATGATGTTTCTTAAAAATTTTGGAGTATCGGGAGGCACCTGTGGTTCAGTGGCTAGGGCACCGGCCCCATATACCAAGGGTGGCAGGGTTGAACTTGGCCCCCGGCCAAACTGCAACAACAACAACAAAAAATAGCCGGGTGTTCTGGCAGGTGCCCGTAGTCCCAGCTACTCAGGAGGCTAAGGCAAGAGAATCGCCTAAGCCTAGGAGTTCGAGGTTGCTGTGAGCTGTGTGACACCACGACACTCTACCAAGGGCGATAAAGTGAGACTCTGTCTCTGAAAAAAAAAAAAAAAAAAAATTGGAATATTATTCGATATGAAAAGATATTGTCAAATTTAAATGGCTTAGTAGTTTCATTCATAGAAGAATTTTTCATTGGTTTTTAAACCTGTTAATTTCATTTAAAAATCGGTATGGAGGGATCCTAGTATTATACAGAAGATACAAAAAAATGTATACACATTTTAAGTAAAGAAAAAACTGTATTAAATCGTAATACTCAAATCATATTTGACTTCTGCAATTACAAGAGGTTCTCACTGTGACTTGTATTTATCTTTTGTTATCAGTATATATTGAATATTACAACTTTGATACAGTCTTTTCCTTTCTTAAAATGTGTATACTATACACTTTTTAATACCCTCTGCATACATCAGTGTAGTCTTAAACAAGGTTTAACTGCTTTTCTTTTAACTCTTTTTCAGATCACTCTGACAGCTCACTCTTCTCACCAATGCCATCAGAGGAGAAGGCTGCCTCCCCTCCCAAACCAACCCTTTCAAATGCCTCAGCAACTCCAATTGGGAAAAGGGGCCGTCTGGCCAACCTTGCTGCAACTATTTGCTCCTGGGAAGATGATGTAAGTTACTCATCTACAAAGCAAAACAGTGTACAAGCACAGCCTGGTACCACTTGTTTATCCAAATTTTCCTCTGCAAGTGGAGCATCTGCTAGGATCAATAGCAGCAGTGTTAAGCAGGAAGCTACATGCTGTTCCCAAAGGGATGGCGATGCTTCTTTGAATAAAGCCTCATCCTCAAGCCCTGGTGATGCATCGTTGGTTAATGCCTCAATTTCCAGCTCTGTGGTAAGTCAACACCAGTTTGGTCTCTGCAAGCCTTTTATTTTTTTGTGTGTGAGTAGTAATGAGAGAGACAGAGAGTATATGTATGTGTGTGTATGTGAGTGTGTGTGTGTGTATGTGTATAGGTATGAATTTTATAATATATGCATAGTGTATTTATATGTATTTTAGAATATCAGTTTCATAGAAAGTAAAAATCTTAAGTTTGGTACCCTGTCCTAAAATATCAGTTGACAACTAAAATTATACTAATGTAAGGCAAATTCAAAGTGTATAATAATGGAATAATAGGGCCTCTTCTTAGTCATTAAAAGAAGACTTGAATGTTAAGCATTCCATTAGAATGCTTTATGTATATGTAAAAGTATAATATTTCAAGTATTTCTGGAAAGACATAATAGCTATAGTTGCCTCTAGGAAAGCTAAATTGCAAAACAGGGTATGATACTTTTTTCTGTATGTTTTGTATGTTTTTTCTGTATGTTTTGAAATATTTGAAACTTTTATTTAGTGTAGTTAGTACCTCAACAATTTTTTTAAAAAATTAAAACCAGAAAGAATAAAGGCTATTTTGTTCTTGACCACTGTCTTTTAGTATAGTGCTAGGCCTTGGAATTAGATCTGGATTCAAGCCCTGCCACATAATTAGAAGTGTGGCTTTAGACAACATACTTAGTCTTGCAAAGCCTTACTATAAGTAAAATGATGGAAAAAGGTTATTTGGAGGGTTAAATAAGGTAAGATACATAAAACACTAACTATAGTACCTTGCTACATAGTAATTACTTAATTTATTATAATTAGCCATCAAGCACATGATACAATTTTATTAGATTGATATTGACTTGATAAAAATATAATTTGGTGTAATATAGTTAAAAATTTAATAAAGGTACTAGTACAAGAATATGAAAAACAATTTTTAAATAGGGAGTGATCTTACCATACTTAATTACCCAGTAATATATTATGCAGACTAAGCTACATATTATAATTTAAATAACAGCATTTTCTACGTTGCTTTTTCTCCCAAATATTTCAAATTAGTTTGATCTATCAGAGAGTAAGAACATTTCATTTTGAAAGGCTTCCAGGTAAATAAGATTTGAATTGTGGGGATGCAGAAATTCTTACAGATATGGTGAATATTGTTGTTTACCCTAAATTTTTTCATATTTCAGAAAGGTACTTCTTCCCCAGTGAAATCTGCTATATCCATCACTGGTGCTAAGAATTGTGAGGTACAAAATTCTGAGGTACTTCAAAAAACTCCTGGTAGTCCTCTGAAAACAGAGGTGTCGAAACCAATTGTGAAGTCAACTGTATCCCAGACACCTCGATCCAAAGAAGAACCAAGTAGAGAAATTTGTCTGCAGTCTCAATCTAAAGACAAATCTACAACACCAGGTTATGTATTTCAAGATATTTCAAGATAGTTATTCTCAGCATCCTAAAGATCCAATTGTGAATGGTACATTGTTGGTTTGCCAGGGCCAATGCTTGAATGTTCCAAATGAGGGTTCTTTATGTTCAGCTTTAATTGATTCACTGAATATTCATTAGTGTAGACTAGCCTATCTACTGGTCAAAATTTTTTCTTTTTTTTTTTGAGACAGAACCTCAAGTTGTCGCCCTGGGTAGAGAGCTATGGCATCACAGCTCAGAGCAACCTCCAACTCCTGGGCTCAAGCAATTCTCCTGCCTCCACCTCCCAAGTAGCTGGAACTACAGGCCCCGGCCACAACGCTGGGCTATTTTTTGATGCATTGTTGTTTGGCGGGCCCCGGCTGGATTCAATCCCACCAGCTCAGGTGTAGGTGGTGGCGCCTTAGCTGCTTGAGCCACTGGCACCGAGCCCTGGTCAGAGTTTTTAAACCTGTTACATTTTAACTGTTTGAACATGTTTTCTCTGGGATAATCATGCTACATATTTTCTTCTATATTTTTTGAGGTGGACAAACCTTATACAGTCAGAAATCCCATTTTGGGTGCATAGTATGCAGAGCCAAGTATGCAGAGCATATTTTTCAGTTTTCACTATGAAGGCATCCCTAAGAGCAGAGAGAAGTGAATGTGCAAATGACTCCATCTCCAATTTTATTTATGTGTTTATTTTTAAGATTTATAAATAATAGATTTTTAAAAACTTTTAAAAATTAATATATAACATATATTTGGGGGTACATTTAATACATCCATATAATTTGTAAAGATCAAATCAGTGTAACTGGGATATCTATTACCTTAAATATTTGTCTTTTTTTGAGACAGAGTCTCACTGTGTCACCCTGGGTAGAGTGCCATGGCCTCACAGCTCACAGCAATCACAAACTCTTAGGCTTAAGCAATTCTCTTGCCTCAGCCTCCCAAGTAGCTGGGACTATAGCCACCTGCCACAATGCCCAGCTATTTTTATTTTTTGGTTGTAGTTATCATTTTGTCATTGTTGTTTGGCAGGCCAGGGCTGGATTCAAACTCGTCAGGTCAGGTATATGTGGCTGGCACCCTAGCTGCTGAGTTACAGGCACTGAGCCAATATTTGTCTTTTCTTTAAGCTAGAAACATTTGAATTCTTTTCTTCCAACTGTTTTGAAATTCATGTATACAATAGATTATTGTAAACTATAGTCACTTTACTGATGTATAAAACACTAGGTCTTATTTATTCTCTTGAACTATATATTTGACCTATTAATCAACCTGTCTTTATCCCCAAATTAAGTATATGTGTGTATATCATTTGTGTGTGTAGATATAAAAATTTTAAATTTTCTACTACAGTAAACTGATTCTCCAGGAAATGCCATATTTCACTTGCAGTGACTTATATTTTGTGATGCACTCCTGCATACTGGTGGTTGAGAAACACAGGACTGAACTGTATGGCACAAATACATGGCAAAAAGTTTACTTTGAACTATATTCTTGTTCATTGGAAAGACTTTCAATTCTTAAGGTTTAACTTTTTGAAAATATAGTCGCTGCAGAAACTGTTGCTCAGTGGTTCTCAACCTTCCTAACGCTGAGACCCTTTAATGCAGTTCCTCATGTTGTGGTGACCCCCAACCATAAAATCATTTTCATTGCTACTTCATAACTGTAATTTTGCTACTGTTATGAATCATAATATAAACATCAGGATGGTCTTAGGCAACCCCCGTGAAAGTGGTGTTCGACCCCCAAAGGGGTCATGACCCACCGGTTGAGAACTGCTGCTGTAGCTCATCATAAAGGGGAAGTAAACAGAGGGATGAGAGTGAGGAAACCATTAGTTATAGAATACGTAGAAATCAGCAGTTTCCAGATAAACCAAAATGAAAATTAGAAGCAATAGCAAGATCCCAGGTGAAATAAGACTAATTACGCCCCATTTTCTAAAGACTTATGGCTTAGGTTAGAAGCATTCTTTTTATTGTTCTTGGTTACTGGATATACTCAGAATCACCTTTGCAGAGCCTCAGAAATATTTAATTTAGATGCTTTTTTATATTCCTAGTGGACCCTAGTTTTAGATATGGTATGAAGTGATAATAAGGGACAGGTGGAGTTCTCAAACCATAGCCACGGGGGTCAAATTCTATTCTCTGCTTGTTTTTGCAAATATCATTTTATTGGAACACAGCTACACCTGTTTATTTTTATGTCCTCTGTGATTGCTTACATTCTATTAATACAATGCAGAGTTGAATAATTATGACAGAGACCATACGATGTGCAAAGCTCAAAATATTATCTGCCCGTTTACAGGAAAATATTTGTCAATTTCTAATGTAGATACGCCTATTTTTCTATAATACAACCCCAGAATCCTCTTGAAGGGGCTAATACCCCATTTTCCCTGCTTTAGTAATTCATACTATTTCAAATGAATACTATTTTAAGACATTGTAAAATCAAGTTGTCATTTTGATAAAATGAATAATCCCAAATTTTTCTTACAAAAGGAAAAGATTCTATATTTTTACATGTTAGTCTTCCTGAAAGTAAGATAAAATATATTGGCTGTAGAAATATAAGTAGCAGGAAGTTATTATGGCCAGGATACTTGGTGGTAAAGGTAGATTTATTAATGCACATGCAGTCAAATTTTAGTTATTTAAATTCTGATTGTTTAGTTTGGTAATCCCTACTGACCTCTCACTCTCCCCCTTTTAAAATTCTTTTTTTTTTTTGCTGTTTTTGGCTGGGGCTAGGTTTGAACCTGCCACCTCCAGCACATGGGGCCGGCGCCCTAGTCCTTTGAGCCACAGGTGCCACCCCCTAAAAGTCATTTTTTTTTTTTTTTTTTTAAGGAACTAAATCCCATGAATAAATTTTAGGACATATAATTAAATAGAATAATAAGGTAGTTTAAAAAAAATTTTGACCTATTTTCATATTGTTTACTTTGTTAATGAATATTCCTAGTAGAATCAAAGAATTTTAGAGCTATTCTGGAGTTTAGCACTTTTTTCATGGAAACTGTAATTATTACTTATTTTGAATAGTCTCCAAAAATGTGTTGTGTTTTCTATAGGAGGAGCAGGAATTAAGCCTTTCCTGGAACGCTTTGGAGAACGTTGTCAAGAGCACAGCAAAGAAAGTCCAGCTCGTAGTACACCTCATAAGACTCCCATTATCACTCCAAACACCAGGGCCATCCAAGAAAGATTATTCAAGCAAAACACATCTTCATCTACTACCCATTTAGCACAGCAGCTCAAGAAGGTATGGTATAGTGCATTTAATGTAATTCATCACATGATCTCAGGGCAGAACCTAGAAATCAAAAAAATGTGGCTTCTGATACCAGACATAAGTAGCGTCTCTATTCTCTGTGTCACTCATTTCAAATGGTAATATTGTCCTACATTCTGTGTGTATTATGAACTTTTTACTTGTAAAGAATCAAAGATAAGGAAAGTTCTAGTGGTGTTGAGACATTCTTTTACTTTTTTCCCAACTTGCTGTTTCTTCACATGGTCTTCTTTCTGTCAGTGTTTGGATGTTCTTAAACATGCTACTGGCTTTTGTGTATAATGCAGCTTTTGATGGGTTTAGGAACGTGAGAAAGAACTAGCATGTCTGCGTGGCCGATTTGACAAGGGCAATTTATGGAGTGCAGAAAAAGGTGGAAGCTCAAGAAGCAAACAACTAGAAACCAAACAGGTAATGTAAACAAGAAACATAAAAGCAAACTTGGCATCAAAGTTCTGTTGGGATCTAATTTGTAGTTCTGTATTATGAAATAATTCTCTACATACCTTGCTATTCCAATTAATTGTTACTTTCCATTCATAAACTCCTTAAATATACATATTAATTCTGCTTTCTCATGGTGTTTTCCTATCTAAATGGAACTCTTCACTATATTCACTGACTGATAAACATAAAATCAAATGTTAAAAAAATATGCTAATCATTCATTTGATTTCATATTATTCTTAACAGTCTACTTAGATGCTTTAATCTAAAATGTTTGTTAGGCCTGTTGTGGTGGTTCACTCCTGTAATCCCAGCAGTCTGGGAGGCTGAGGCAGGTGCATTGCTTGAGCTCAAGAGTTTGAGACCAGCCTGAGCAAGAGCGAGACCTCATCTCTACTAAACATAGAAAAACTATCTGGGCATGGTGGTACATTCCTATAGTCCCAGCTACTTGGGAGGCTGAGGCAAGAGGATTGCTTGAGACCAAGAGTTTGAGGTTGCTGTGAGCTGTGATGCCACCACAGTACTCTACTTAGGATGACAGAATGAAACTCTTGTCTCAAAAAATAATTTTTTCCTTAGAATCTACTTTTCTCATTGATGACTGTATACCTCTCCTCAAATTCCATATCTTTAGACTTTGGAACTCTGAGACCACATTGCTCTAGATTTCTCTTCACTCCTGTCAAATTTTATTTGACAGCCTTCAATAAGATTCCTACTTATGGCTGTAAACTATGTCTTATTTCACTTATATGCCTATAGTGTACAAAGTACACTATAGGGTATAGTTTTAGGCTAATAGGATTTTATTTGCAGAAGGGACTAATGGAAAGTATAGGAATATTAGATTTAACCAGTATTCATTCAGAAATATTTTCTACTTTGACTTTTTTTTTT
This sequence comes from Loris lydekkerianus, assembly GCA_963574355.1. NCBI lineage: Eukaryota > Metazoa > Chordata > Mammalia > Primates > Lorisidae > Loris > Loris lydekkerianus. The sequence goes on along the minus strand of CAUYPK010161141.1, from coordinate 42,108 downwards.
TTTAAGAGGCAGGTTTTGTTCTTGCCTAGGCTGGAGTGCAGTCACATGATCAATCATAGCTTACTATAACTTTGAACTCCTGGACTCAAGTGATCCTCCTGCCTCAGCCTCCCGAGTAGCTGGGACTTATAGGCATGTACCACCATGCCTGGCCTGATTTTTTTTAATCAGTTCTCTTGCCTAACAAAATCATGTTACCCAGAGAATTGACCTCAACCTTTTTTTTTATTTTCACTTATCCTAGGACATCTCTTCTTTGTCATCAAATACAGATTCAGCTGAGTACAGAAATGCTGGTGATGTTCAGCTCAGGTGTACTGATCTCTCTCTCTCCTGAGCTCTAGACTTGGTTGGCTAGCAGAGCCTTCTTTGCTTTGCTGTAGTCTCTTCCCCTTATAGTTCCTTCGCCTATGACTTTACTCTATGCCTTGCCATCTAGAACAATCTGGGAGTTCTCTCTTGGCCCCTACCTCTTGTTTACTGTATCTTTCCATCTGCTTGCCCCTACCACACACATGCCTAAACACACAAATCTAGTGATAAGTTTTCTAAATTGTCACCAAGCTGCCTGGTCTTCCATATTTTCCTCTGCTGTTACCATAGTCACTTCTATGGCTTTATACCGAATACCCTGCTTCTAGTTTGGCTACTCTGTAGTCCAGGCATCCTCAAACTGTGGCCCGTGGGCCACATGCGGCGGTGTGATTGTATTTGTTCCCATTTTGTTTTTTTACTTCAAAATAAGATATGTGCAGTGTGCATAGAAATTTGTTCATAGTTTGTTTTTTTTAAACTATAGTCCGGCCCTCCAGCGGTCTGAGGGACAGTGAACTGACCCCCTGTTTAAAAAGTTTGAGGACCCCTGCGTCTAGTACATTTTATAAGTTGCTGCCAGAGAAGTATTTTTAAAGGCAAATATTCACATAGGTATTTACTTGGTTAAAATCTTCAAAAGCTCCTCACAGCCATCATCAGAAAAATATTTAGACTGCTTGGTTTGACATACACAATCATTCCTTGCCTGGCTCCTCCCCCCACCCTAGGTGGGTTTCAGACCTGCCATGCAGACTATTTGCAGTCTCTCAGATGTACCCAGTTTTTCAGATCTCTTTGCCTTTGCCTTGCTGTTCTCTCTGCTTAGAGTATCTCCCCAGTCAGCTTTGTTAGGAACAGGCCCAACTTTAATTCCCTTTGGGGATCCTTCTTTGGATCTTTAACCAAGGAGCCTCTCTTTTTTCCCACTAGTGTCATACTGTTCATACCTCATCTGGAATATTATCTTCCTATGAGTGTTTTAATTTTGCCTTCTACCAGGGTTGGGGAGAGCCTTATCCATCTCTGTGTTCTTAGTGCTTGGCTCAGAGTAGAACCACAATAAATTTGTATTTGAAGGACGGAAGGAATGTGCTAATTCTTCCTATGAGCATACAACAGCTAGGGGTGGGGAACCTGTGGCCTTCTGGATCCTTGAATGGGGCCTTTAGACTGAATCCATATTTTATAAAACAGCTCCTTTTACTGAAGAGATTTGTTAGGTCTTCATTTGGATTTGGTTGAGGGGCTGCACTTGGGGATCTGCAGGGCCACATGTGGCTTTGAGGCTGCAGGTTCCCACAATCATTTAACTTGAGTCGTTAGCAGCATTTGATGTTGTCAGTTTGTTCTATTTGAAGCACCTTCTTCAATCAATTGCCACTATATCATATGCTCATGGTTTTCCTCCTATGCCTCTGGAGGAAACTACTTTACACTACATAATTCCTGGTAAATCTAACATTCTTTCCCAGACAGTTGCACATATGCATGTAAGCAAACTTCTGAACACAATAATGGGAGTTCAGGGGTTTTCTCTTGTCCAAAAACTTAAGTGTGGTCTCAAGAGAGGGAGCAGCCAAAGAGGTAGGGGGAGAATGTGTTTGAGTAGGGTGTTATTAAAGTTAAGAGAAGAAAGAACTTTCTGGAAGGAAGAAGTGGTCAGTATTGTCAAATGTGGGTCGAACCAAGTCCACTGAGATTTTTCTTTTTTCTTTCCTTTTTTTTTGACAGAGTCTTGCTTTGTTTCCCTGCTGGAGTGCAGTGGTGTCATCATAGCTAATGCAGTCTCGAGCTCCTGGGTTCAAGCCATCCTCCTACCTTAGACTCAAATAGCTGGCTCTACATGCACACACCACTGCACCCAGATAACTTTTCTATTTTTTTGTAGAGACAGGGTCTCGCTTTGTACTAGATTTTGAAGTCTGGTATTTGTTGTGGTGTAGCAGGAGCAGTGCTAGTGAGGTGGTGAGGATGGAAAGCTGGAAACAATAGGCTGAAGATGGATGGGAAGTGAAGGGTTATGTCGGAGGTATAGGCAGTTCTTAGATGTTTAAAGGGGAGGGAGAAAGGAGGTAGCTGGAGGGGATGAAGAAGCAAAATATGGCTTATGTTTTCTTCTTTCTGAGATCTACATCAGTTTTGGTGTGATGGGAAGCAGCTAGTGGGAAGGAAGAAGTTGAAGGTAAAGAGGTGATAATTGATGAGGTGAGAGTGGATGAACTCAGTATAGTAAAGGGACTAGAATAGATTAGAACACTGTGTGATACGAGGAAGGAGGGAGTGTGGGGGGCAGGGGCTTATAGCACTGTGGGAATGAGAAGACTACAGACAACTGATGGACTTTCTGCCTGATAGCTTCTGTCTTGTTCATCGTTAGGGTAGGGAAGGTGACAGGTGGAATACTTTCTGGAGGAAGGAAGAAAGAGAGCTGACTCAGAAACAGAAAGAATAGAGAATAGTGTTGAGACTTAGACAGGATATGAGACCATATATTGATAATGGAATCAAACTCCACAGTTGTATTTTCTCTACGTATCCAAAAAGTCTAGATGTAAACAGGGAGACATTGGGTCGGTCCAGGGTTGGGGTTTTGCTAGACAAGAGGAATGGGAATAGGGTTCAGGTGAGGGAGTTGAACATTGATAAGGTAATGGCTGCAGTAAAGGGTCATGTGGTTTGTCCTGCATTGTAGGTGTAAGAAAATAGGTAGCCACAGTAGGAGTCATTTGAAAAGTATCAAATGACTAGAGGTCCGCGTGAGGCTAGAGAAGGAGACTAGAGGCTCTGGTAGATTCTGAGCAAGAGGGTTAGAGAGATTGGTAATGTGGCTAGTGTGGGATTTTGAGGATTTCAGAGAAGCAGAAGATTTTAGGAGATGACTGAGTTAGAGTAATGGTGAAGGTCCTTGGAGTTGAAATGTTTGGCAGCTGAGAAACTAAGGTATTGTTTGCGCAGTTCTTGTGCCTACTGACACCACCCTGATGGTGGTAGGTTTTGTACTAGAGAAGAAGTGTTTGAGGAACATAGAGGAGTGAGTCTTGAGTTATTAATTGATACTGAGGAGTTGAGGAGGGATGGAGAGTGCACTATAAACAGGTTGCTTGGGGCCCAAAGGTGCTGGAACTGTTAAAAGAGGATTAATAAGCATAAAAACATTATCAGACAGAAGAGAAGGCTGTCCCTTATGTTGTCATGGTTTAGGTGAGAGAACCACTATTATTTCAGAAGTTCATAGTGTAAGTCCTCTTTTCACAGGAGAGTGAGGTTTCTTTTTCTTTTTTCTTTTCTTTTCTTTTCTCTTTTCTTTTTCCTTCTTTCCTTCCTTCCTTCCTTCCTTCCTTCCTTCCTTCCTTCCTTCCTTTTCTCTTTCTTTCTTTTTTTTTTTTTTGAGACACAGTCTCATTATATTGCCCTGGGTAGAGTGCTGTGGCGTCACAGCTCACAGCAACCTGAAACTCTTGAGCTTAAGTGATTCTCTTGCCTCAGCCTCCCGAGTAGCTTGGACTACAGGTACCTGCCCCAACACCCAGCTATTTTGGGTTGCAGTCTCGTTGTTTAGCAGGCCTGGGCAGGGCTCAAACCTGCCACCTCTGGTGTATATGACTGGTGCCCTACTCACTGCACTATGGGCACCGAGCCTTGTGCAAGTTTTTTTTTTTTTTTTTTTTTTTTTTTTTTAACTCTTCTGTGCTCCAGTTTTCTCATCTGTGAAATGGAGATAGTAGTGCCTAACTTACAGGCTTATTGGGAGGATTAGGTGAGGCAATAGGTGTAAAGTGCTTAGAAAGGTGGGTGGCACAAACTAAGCTCTATATAAGTATTAGCTGCTGCTATTCTTGTTTTTGCTCTTATTTCTACTATTGCTTTAATCATAAAGTCTTTAAACAACAACTGAATGTTTCAGTTGGTAATGAATAAAAAGATTCAGATGAGGGAATTTTTTTCTTCTCTATTTACCTTCTGATCTTTTTTTGTCCTTTGTTTCTCTGGATTTTATCTTCTGAATAACTGATAATTAAATGGAATCCTGATATAAGAACTGTCACCAGATTTTATAGGTGTAGATTGAAATAAGTATCATGGGAATTGTTTTTCCCTTTGTGTGGTTTTCACTTTAATGGGTTTATTTAAAACTCAACTTTAATGCTAAATTTTATTCTCTCTTACCACTGGGAATTACCAGGAATATGAACTAATGCCAAGGGTTTATTGTCTTATCAACAAGGCTGGACCCATCCACGTACATTTTGTTCTGAGGATACTGATACAAAATAAAATATCTAATAATCATCTTGTTCCATTTAATAACATATAAGAAGATAAAATCTATAGTTTTGAGAAATAATATTTATTTCTTCATTTGCTCTTTTGCAGGAAATTCATTGTCAGGACACTCCACTCAAAAAACATCAAGTTGTTTCAAATACTCAGTCATTTCCAGTAACAGAAAAGGTGACAGAAAATCAGACATCAACAAAAGCTTCCAGCACAGAGCCTTCAGGTCAGTGTTTTATATTTCTGTTTCACAAAATATAGCTTTCACGTTGCCATACATTTGGAAATTTAATTGGAAAGCAGATAGGCTGCTGTGGTGTAAAAAGATCCATTTCTCCGTTCCCACTCACTTTTTAAGTTCTGCAATGTGCTTCTTCCTTACTTCTCTTTCCAGAGTTAGAACTCACATACTGTTGATAAAGTATAATTACAACAAACATTTTTTGGTGAAAAGTTCAGTATTGCCTTTTTTTCTTTTTCTTTTTCTTTTCTTTTTTTTTTTTTTGAGACAGAGTCTCATTTTGTGACCCTCCGTAGAGTGCTGTGGCATCACAGCTCATGGCAACCTCTCCCTCTTGGGCTTAGGCGATTCTCTTGCCTCAGCCTCCCGAGTAGCTGGGACTACAGGTTTTTGGCAGAACACCCAGCTATTTTTTTGTTGCATTTGGCTGGGGCCGGGTTCGAACCCTCCACCCTTAGTACATGGGGCCTGCGTCCTACTCACTGAGCCACAGGCACCACCCCAGTATTACCTTTTGAAATGTAAAATGTACATGTTTAACTCAGATTTTCTGCAGTATTTCTGTGAATTCCTGATTTAGTATGCAAAGGTTTGTGCACGAAGACATGAATTGCTGCACTGTTTATAACAGCAATGAGATTTAAGTGACCTAACCGCCCATTAGTAGACTTGTTTATTTTAGTTTTTCTACCTTCGCCCAAAGACCCTTAGAAGACTATTTAAATAAATTGCACCAGATCCATGTGATCAAGTATTATACAGTTGCCTAAGAGAATAAGGTAGCTTTGTAATGTCACAGCCCCTTTTAAAAATTGATCTTATTTTAAACATTTATGGTACACAAAATTACATCACATAGGCTCGGGGCCTGTGGCTCAAGCAACTAAGGTGACAGCCACATACACCTGAGCTGGTGGGTTCAAATCCAGCCTGGGCCCACCAAACAACAATGACAGCTGCAACCAAGAATTAGCCAGGCATTGTGGCAAGCACCTGTAGTCCCAGCTACTTGGGAGGCAGAGGCAAGAGAATCGCTTGAGCCCAGGAGCTGAAGGTTGCTCTGAGCTGTGATGCCAGAGCACTCTACAGGGCAACAGCTTGAGGCTCTGTCTCAAAAAAAAAAAAAAAAAAAAAAAAAAAATTACATCACATAAAATTTACCATCCTAACCATTTTTAAGGGCATAATTCAGTAGTGTTAAGTATATTATTGTAAAGTAGATCTCCAGAAGTTTTTCATTTCTCAAAAGGGATACTCTATATCTATTAAATAATTCCCCATTTCTTTCTCCCATCTAGCCCCTGGTGTTTACCTTTCTATTCTTTATTTTTATGAATTTGATTACTTTAGATACCTCATTTAAGTGGAATCATACTATTTATTTTTTTGTGACTTGCTTATTTCACTTAACACAATGTCCTTAAGTTTCGTTCATATTATAGCATGTGATGAGACTTCCTTCTTTGCCTTTTTTTTTTAATTTCTTAGAGATGGCATCTCACTATGTTGCTCCAGCTAGTCTTGAACTGCCCTCTAGATCTTCCACCATGGGTTCCCCAACGTGCTAGAATTATAGGTGTGAACCACCATGCTCAGCCTTCCTTCCTTTTTAAGGCTGAATATTCCATTGAATATTCTTCCTTAGTTCTCTTTCCAGAGTTAGAAAGATGTATTTCGACTCTATCCAGGTAAATATACCACATTCTGTTTATCCATTTTTCTACACACAGGCTGCTCTTACCTCTTGGCTATTGTGAATAGTGCTACTCTGAATATGAGTGTGCATATATCTCTTTGATATTTTAATTCTTTTGGATAAGTACCCAGAAATGGAATTCCTAGATCATATTATAGTTCGGTTTTTAGTTTTTTTTAATTTTTAAATGTTTTTCATGAAGGTTGTACCATTTTATATTCCTGTCAAAAATGCACAAGTGTTCTGGTTTCTCTATTCATCACCAACACTTATTTTTCTAGTTTTTGTTTGTTTTATAGTAGTTGTCCTAGTGAATGTGAAGTTATATTTTATTGTGGTTATTATTTGTATTTTTTTGCTTTCTGGCCATTTGTTTGCCATCTTTGGAAAAATGTCTCCTCAAGTCCTTTGTTTTTTTTTATCAGGTTATTTGACTTTTTTTGTTGTTAAATTGTAGGAGTTCTTTATATATTCTGGATATTAACCCCTTATCAGATAATGGTTTGCAAATATTGTCTCCCATTCCATAGGTTATCTTTTCACTCTGTTAATTGTGTCCTTTGATACATAAAACTTCTTAAGTTTGATGTAGTCCTATTTGTCTATTTTTCATTTTGTTACTTGTGCTTTATATCTAAGAAATTATTGTGAAATCTAACATCATGAAGCTTTTCTCCTATTTTTTTTTTTCTTTTAGAGACAGAGTCTCACTTTATTGCCCTTGGTAGAGTGCTATGGTGTCACAGCTCACAGCAACCTCCAACTCCTGGGCTTGGGCAATTCTTCTGCCTCAGCCTTCCAAGTAGCTGGGAATATAGGCACCTGCCACAATGCCCAGCTGTTTTTTTGGTGCAGTTTGGCTGGGGTCAGGTTCGAACCCGCCACCCTTGGTATATGGGGCCGGTGCCCTACCCACTGAGCCACAGGCGCCACCCTTTCCCTATGTAGTACAGTGGTTATGGTGCAGTCACATACACCAAGGCTGGCAGGTTTGAAACCCCCAAGGGCTAACTAAAACAACAATAACAACTGCAACAAGAACAACAACAACAACAACAAAACAGCCAGGTGTTGTGATGAGTGCCTATAGTCTCAGCTACTTGGAAGGCTGAGGCAAGAGAATCACTTGAACCCAAGAGTTTGAGGTTGCTGTGAGCTGTGACACTACGGCACTCTATCGAGGGTGACATAGTGAGACTCTGTCTCAAAAAAAAAAAAAAAAGATGCTGGATATCATCAAAAGCCTTTTCTGCATCAAGCGAAAGAATCATATGGTCTTTGTTTTTTGATTCTTTTTATATGGTGTATTATATTTATAGATTTGCTTATGTTGAACTAACCTTGTGTCTCTGGGATAAAAACTACTTGCTCATACTGTATAACCTTTTTAATGTGTTGTTGTATTCTGTTTGCTAATATCTTGTATATTTTTGCATCAATATTCATTAATAATATTGGTCTATAGTTTTCTTTTTTTGTTGGGTCTTTTTCTGGTTTGGGGATTAGGGCAATATTTGCTTCATAGAATGTGTTGGGGAAGATTCCGTCTTTCTCTGTATTTTGGAAAAGTTTATGCATTATAAGAACTATTTCCTCTTTGAAGGTTGGATAGAATTCTGGTGTGAAATCGTCAAGTCCAGGCCTTTTCTTTTTTGGGAGATTTTGTATAATTGATGCTATTTCAGTACTTGATATTGGTCTAGTCAAGGTTTCTGAATCTTTCTGGCTGAGTTTTGAAGGTATTGTGCTTCCAGATATCGGTCCATTTCCTCTCTCTCTCTCTCTCTCTCTCTCTCTCCTTTCTTTTCTTTTCTTTCGACAGTCTCACTTTATCGCCCTTGGGAGAGTGCTGTGGCATCACACAGCTCACAGCAACCTCCAGTTCCTGGGCTTAGGCAATTCTCCTGCCTCAGCCCCCCCGAGTAGCTGGGACCACAGGTGCCTGCCACAACACCCGGTTATTTTTTGTTGCAGTTTAGCCGGGGCAGGGTTTGAACCCGCCACCCTCAGTATACGGGGCTGGAGCCTTACTCACTGAGCCACAGGTGCTGCCCTAAATATTTTCTTTTAATCCATGTAAATGGAATGTTTTTCCACCTATTTATGTCCTCTTTCTTTTTTTTTTTTTTTTAAGCAATGCTTTATGGGTTTTCGAGGTGTCACCTCCTTGTTTAGCTTTTGATTGTTCGTGGCTAATGTGTAGAAACTAAACTGATTTTTGTGTGTTGATCTTGTGTTCTGCAACTTTGCTGAATTTATTAGGTTTTTTTTTTTTTTTTTTTTTTTAATTGTTTGGGATTCATTGAGGGTAAAATAAGCCAGGTTACAATGATTTGAATTTATTAGTTAACAGATTTTTTTTGTAGAATCTTTAGGTTTTTCTACATATAAGATCATATGATTTGTGAACAAATATAATTTTATTGCTTCCTTTGTAATTTAGATGCCTTTTATTTCTTTTTCTTGGCTAATTTCTCTGATTAGGACATCCCATGCCATGTTGCATAGAAGTAGTAAAAACAGACCTCCTTCTTTCTTCCTGATCTTGGAGGAAGAGCTTTCAATATTTTACCATGAGCATAATAGTAGTTGTTGGGGTATTTTGCTTCTACTCCTACTTTTGTTTTTTTCTTTTTCTTTTCTTTTTCTTTTGAGACAGTCTCACTATGTTGGCCTTGGTAGAGTGCTGTGGCATCACAGCTCACAGCAACCTCAAACTCTTGGGCTTGAATGATTCTCTTGCCTCAGTCTCCTAAGTAGGGACTACAGGTACCCACCACAATGCCTGCTACTTTTTTTTTTTTTTTTTGCAGTTGTCATTGTTGTTTAGCTGACCCAGGCTGGATTTGAACCCACCACCCTCAGTGTATGAGGCTGGTGGGTGCCAAGACTTTTTTCTGTTTTTTTTTTATTGGAGATAGAATCTCCCTCAGTTGCCCAGGCTAAAGTGCTATGGCATAAGTCTGGTTCACAGCAACACTAAACTCCTGGGTTCAAGTTACTCTCCTACTTCAGCCTCTTAAGTAGCTGGCACTTGCCACAATGCACAACTAATTTTTCTTTCTTTTTTTTTCTTTTGAGACAGAGTCTCACTCTACAATCTGAGTAGAGTGCCATGGCATCATAGCTCACAGCAACCACAAACTCTTGGGTTGCAGTGATCCTCTTGCCTCATCCTCCCAAGTAGCTGGAACTCTAGGAACTCACCAGAACACTCAGCTATTTTGAGATGGGCTGGTCTCAAATTTAATTTTCATATTTTTAGTAGAGATAGGGTCTGGCTCTTGACCCAACTCCTGAGCTCAGGGGATCTTACCATCTCGGCCTCTCAGAGTGCTATTTATGGTGTGAGCCACTATACCTGGCCTACCCCTAATTTTTGGATGATTTTACTGACAAATTTTTGCTGAAGTTAAACAGTATAGAATAGTATGTAGAATATGACCATAAAACAAAATGATTATCCATACACACACATGAGGGGGACTGGAAAAACAAATAATAATCTGGTGTAAGTATTATTGTTCTCCCTTCTCTCTCAGTGGGGAGGAAGAGAGAGGTGGGGAGTTAAATGAGAGCAGGGGTTTTTTTTGGGTGGAGTCTCTGCATTTCTATGTTTGAATATTTTAATATAAATGCATAATTTTATAATCATAAGAATCTTTAACTAGAAAATTGTACTTTATTTTTTTGAAAATTATAGATTCTTACATTAATATGGTCTTTCTTAAAATTTTTTTAGGTTTCACTGAATGCAAAATGACCAAGTCTAGCCCTTTGAAAATAACATTGTATTTAGAAGAGGAAAAGTCCTTAAAAGTAACATCAGATCCAAAGATTGAGCAACGGACTGGTTGGTCATAATTCTTTATTTCTTATTAATTCTGTATACATTATAAGAAGTGATGTAGTATCTTGTGATTTTATAATTCTCTCTTTCTTTATTTTTTCTTTTATTTTTATTTTTATTTTTTTTACCAAAATGTACTCTAGCTTCCATAAACATGTGATACTACTACTAGCAGTTTCCATTAGGTCACAGACACCTGTGAAACTCTGGTTAAGATTCTCACTGACGGGGAGAGGAAGGGTGTTGACCCTCACATTCTGCATATATTGGTAGAGGGGTTAGCAGCCCCTGAAGCTGATTAGTGAACCCTGCCCTAAATAACATAATATTTTCCTTTTATTGACTGCTGTGTAAAACTGTAGCTGTCAATAATGGAAAAAACATGGTTTGAAAGAATGCTTTGTGAAAATCTGAAGCTTTAGGCTCTTATCCTGCGATTTGAGTTTTGACTTAATAGTCTTACTTAAACCCCAAAACATTGAATCAGCTTTTAATAGACCCAACCTTCATTTCTTAGAAAATGTACTGAAACTTTGGAAATATATTAGTAGTATTTTCTTGTTTTGTTTAGCATGTACATTTTTTTTTTTTGGAGACAGAGTCTCACTTTGTTGCCCTTGGTAGAGTGCTGTGGCGTCACAGCTCACAGCAACCTCCAACTCTTGGGCTTAAGAGATTCTCTTACCTCAGCCTCCCAAGTAGCTGGTACTACAGGTACCAGCCACAAAGCCCAGCTGTTTTTTTGTAGCAGTTGTCATTGTTGTTTAGCTGGCCTGGGCTGGGTTTGAACCCACCAGCTTGGGTGTATGTGGCCAGTGCCGAACCACTGTGCTACAGGTGCCAAGACTAACAAGTACTTTTTAATAACACTCCCCCATTTGTTTAGTAAACATATAAATATTAGATCTTCTTTGTTACATCTTTAATTTTTAAAATGGTCTGAATCACAGTATCCACCTATTTTAAAATATTTTTCAGAAGTGGTACGTGAAATTGAGATGAGTGTGGATGATGATGATATCAATAGTTCGAAAGTAATTAATGACATCTTCAGTGATGTCCTAGAAGAAAGTGAACTGGATGTAGAAAAGAGCCAGGAGGAGATGGATCAAGCAGAAGCGGAAAGCAACGAAGAGGAAGATGCCTTGAATATCTCCTCCATGTCTTTGCTCACTCCGTTAGCACAGACAGTTGGTGTGGTAAGTCCAGAGGTAAGAAAAAAATAAATGTGTGTGATAACTAGAAATGTCTTATTAACTGCCCAGAAAACTAAATGAAAATAGGCCCTGTGACATAAATAAAGTAAGTAGTATTGGGATCCCCCTTTCCCGACCCTCCCTTTTTTGTTGGCATATGGGCATTTGCACTCTGTAGCCAGGGGGATTTTACAAACCTGATGGCAGTTTCTTCTTTGTAACGAAAAATATAATGTCTGATTGGCTTTTTTCAAATTAATACGATGGTACAAATTTTTGGGTTACATTGGTATTGATTTGAAGGTAAAGTTCAAGTTGTAGTTGAGTCCTTCACCCAGGGGCTGCGCTGAACACCATACATTATGCACATTAAGTGAGAACCTGTCAATCATCCTCATTTCTCCTCCCTCCTCTCTTTTCTCCCTCTTACTGCTTGCTAGGCTGTATTTGTGTTCTACGACTTGTGTGGGCATATGGTTGTTCATATACTGGTTTCATATTAGCATTGAGTACATTGGCTGTTTCCATTCTTGGCAATACTTTACTAAGAAGAATGTGTTTCAGCTCCATCTAGGTAAACGTAAAAGATGTAAAGTCTCCGTCTTTTCTTATCCCTGAATAGTACTCCGTAATATATATATGCCACTGTTTGAGAATCCATTCCTGGGTTGGTGGATATTTGGGTTGCTTCCACAACTTGGCAATTGTGAATTGAGCTGCAGAAAACATTCTGGTGCAAATGTCTTTGTGGTAAAAGGATTTTTGTTTTTCTGGGTAGATACCTAGTAATGGAATTATGGGATCAAAGAAAGGTCAATTTTTAGTTCTTTAAGAATTTTTCATACTTCTTTCCATAAAGGTTGTATTAGTTTGCAATTTCACCTGCAGTGCAGAGGTGTTCCCTTTTCTCCACATCCACGTCAACATCTGCAGATTTTGGACTTTGTGATATGGGCTAATCTCACTGGAGTTAGGTGGTATCCCAGAGTGGTTTTGATCTGCATTCTCTGATGTCAGTTTTCTTAAAAGAGCTCTTAAAACTTCTCAGTGGGATTTCTTTGACATTAGATAAAATGGTAACATGGTTTAAAAGGCAGACATTTGGGCTCAAATTTTGGTTCTGCCATTTACTAACTTTTTATCGATTAGGTTATTTAAACTTTCTATACCATAGTCCTTCATCTGTTAAAAGAGGTTATTATAGTAACTATAACATGGGTTGATGTGAATATTAAATCATATTTGTATTTAGCATTAGATATCTGTAATTAACATTTATTGAGAGGTAATTACTGTTACTACTGGCTATTACCCTAAATTGAGTAACTATAGTTCTGGAGAGTGATTGAATCAGCAATTTTTAAAAATTTGCAGCTGTCTTTGTACTTTTATATAGTCACTTATATTTTTGGCATTTCAGTTTTGCTTTGTTTTTATGATGAATCAGTCAACTTATTGGATGTTTATTTCCTAATAATGGAGAAGTCATTTATTCTCTCCGAATTAAATTAATTGTTATTTGGAATCAATGTTAATTATCCATAAAATCTGCTAATATCTGTCGTGTTTTCCTGTAGAGTTTAGTTTCTTTACCTAAGCTGGAGTTGAAAGACACTAGCAGCATAAGTTATGAAAGTCCAAAACCAGGAAAATTCCAAAGAACCCGTGTCCCTCGAGCTGAGTCTGCTGATAGTATTGGTTCTGAAGATCGCGATCTTCTGTATAGGTAAGAACTTTTCTGGAAGGCATTCACTCGTTAAGAGTCATGGTTTAGACTGACATAAGTTGTGTTAACCGTAATATTACTAATGCATCTGTATAAATTTTTGGAATAACTTTGTCAGGTGGTCTTTCACCAAGTAGCTTTTCCATTCTGTTGGTACATATCAAATTTTGCTGATATGTTCAATAAAGGATAGTGCTCTGTGTGTTGTTGGATTTCTAATAAAGTTTTACTTATCTCCTGAAGCATTGATGCATATAGATCTCAAAGATGCAAAGAAATAGAACGCCCATCAATAAAGCAGATGATTGTTCGGAAGGAAGATGTTACTTCAAAATTGGATGAAAAAAAGAATGCCTCTGCTTGTCCAGTTAATATCAAACAGAAAATGCAGGTATGTCCTTTTTTTTTTTTTTTTTTTGCATTTTTTGGCTGGGGCCAGGTTTGAACCCACCACCTCCAATATGTGGGGCTGGCACCCTACTCCTTTGAGCCACAGGCGCTGCCCTTTTTTTTTTTTTTTTTGTTTGTTTTTTTAGAGTCTCACTCTATCACCCTAGATAGAGTGCTGTGGCATCACAGCTCACAGCAACCTCCAGCTCTTGGGCTTAGGCAATTCACTTGCCTCAGCCTCCCAAGTAGCTGGGACTACAGGCACCTGCCACAATGCTCGGCTATTTTTTGTTGCAGTTGGCCGGGGCCAGGTTCGAACCTGCCACTCTTGGTATATGAGGCCAGCGCCCTACTGAGCCACAGGTGCCGTCCTGCACTTTTTTTTTTTTAAAGAATATGAAAGTATAACTTTATTTTATATTAGAGAAAGGGAAGAGAGTGGGGGGAAGAGATGAGAAAAAGGTAAGAGAGCAGAGAATGAGAGAAGGGCAGATGGGGAGGAGAAAAGGGGTAAGAGAATGGAATGGCTTCCCAAGAAACAGAAGGAAAAATGTCAGTCTAGTATGCACTTCCGTGGACATTTGCAATGTCTCCTGCACTAAATTATGAGCTCTGTTAGGAGAAGGGTCCACCCATATTCATCTCTGAAATTGAGTAAGTAGAATGATATCTGACATATGGAAGTTCAGTAAATCACTCTTGAATTCAGTTTTAGAAAGGTTCCTGGAAGCTTGTTTGATGTTGTTGAAATATTTATTTTTAAATATGTTTGTCATAAATTCTTAAAGTATAATGATTAATTGAATGATGGTGTAATGTGAAATTTCTTGTGCTCTTCTAGGTGTGTTTTCATGTCGAGGAAAGCATTTATAAAAAAAAAAATTATAATTTAAATGAATTGGATACTTTCTAAATCTCTGTTTTGTTACACATGATCCTAAATTAAATTAAATTAAGTTAATTAATTTGATTTTGAGACAGTATCTCACTGTGCCCCACTGGGTACAGTGCTGGGGCATCACAGCTCACAGCAACCTCAAACTCTTGAGCTCAAGCAATCCTCCTGCCTCAGCCTCCTGAGTAGCTGGGATTACAGGTGTGCACCACTATGCCCAGCTAGTTTTTTTGTTTTTTATCAAATCCTTGAGTTCAAGCAATCTGTCTATCCTGGCCTCCCAGCTAACTTTAATTTTAATAAGTATGAATTGGAAATTTTTAATAAGAAAGAATGCTTATAATTTAATTATTATAATATGTTAAATGACTTTGGTGCATAGTCTAGAAATTCTACTTTATTATCTGGAAATTTTAGAAACTATGCGATCAGACTAGCTAGAATTCAAATTTAAGCCAAGTGTGGTGGCTTACACCTGTGATCCTAGTGTTCTGGGAGGCCTAGGCAGGTAGATTGCTTGAAGTCAGGGGTTCAAGACTACCCTGAGCAAGAGTGAGACCCATCTCTATTAAAAATAGAAACATTAGTGGAGGGTTGGCAGCCACTGTAGGCCTAGCTATGTGGGAAGCTGAGGCAAGAAGATTACCTGAACCCAGGAGTTTGAGGTTGTTGTGAGCTATAGCACCACAGCACTCTACCCAGGATGACAGAGTGAGACTTCATCTCAAAAAAAAAAAAAAAGAATTAAAGTTTAAATAAAGTGAAAATGGTGATTTAAAATATGTATTCTCCCCTCCTTTCTCTGTTGGTTTTACTAGGAACTTAATAATGAAATAAATTTGCAACAGACAGTGATCTATCAAGCTAGCCAGGCTCTTAACTGCTGTGTTGATGAAGAGCATGGAAAAGGGTCCCTAGAAGAAGCTGAAGCAGAAAGACTTCTTCTAATTGCAAGTATGTGGAGTATACCTGAAAGAGTTCCAACAAAATTTCCAACCAGGGAAAATCCATTTTGTGTAGCAGTTTCAAAAATACCTAATTTAAAGAAAGGACTTTTTTCCTTTTTTCCAGATCAGTTTCAGTTGATCTGGTTTTTGATTCTTATAGTTACAAGGTTGTAAGAACTCTCCATATAAAATAAAATGTAGTTTGCATGAAAGGTAAAAGCAACTGAAATGCATTTGAAGAAATTTTTATCCTAAGAATGAATGAATGTACACACACATACACACATATGCACACACACACACACACACACATACATATATGTATATATATACATTCTCTCCGTGTCGCTCTCTTTCTCTCCCTATGCATAAAGAGGTAAAACAACTTCTATGATTTGTTATGTATGTGTGGTAGATGACAGGGCCTGTTGGGGCAGAGAGATGACTAGGTAAGAAAACTGACCACAAGTTGAAGTATTAAATTGATACTTGGTAAACAGATGAGCAATCAAGGTTTTACCCAACCACCTACCTCTATTTATACAAAAAAAAGTTACTGATTTGTCTTTGGTTTTAAGTACATTACTACACCAATACACTTTCTTGAATTGCCGCTCATTTAGAAACAGTTGCAATTTTGATATTTGGAACATTAACTTGCATTATTTTACCTAGCTGAGAGGAGAACACTTTTGATTGATGAGTTGAATAAATTGAAGAATGAAGGACCTCAGAGGAAAAATAAGATTAGTCCCACATCCAAAAATGAGTTTGTCCCATCCAAGGGATCAGTTACTTTGTCAGAAATCCGCTTGCCTCTAAAAGCAGATTTTGTCTGCAGTATGGTTCAGAAACCAGGTATGGTGATTTTATTTGTATTTATTGTATTTATTTAGATCACATGTTAAATTATGAATCTTACCTATGATAAGAATTGTATAAGATAGGAACAAGTAAAGCATGCATGAAGATACAAAGGGAAAAAAAGGTGCAAAGCTTGTATTTGTATATTGAACCTTTAGTTTCTTTTATGAAGTTATGTGTATAAAAAATAACTAAGGGAGAATTTCATATATAGGGTTACTAATCTCACAGTAATGGACATAACTATAATTGAAAGCAATTATTAGTTAAATCTAATTTTTAATATAAAAGCGTTAATGAATATTGGATATGATTTGTAGGTTTTTAAAAATTGTTCTGTGTGGATTTTTCTTTTGAGGGAAAGGAGAACTGCACATAGGTGAGAAGTAAATTTCAGGTACTGGATAAATGAAAAATGGAAATCTTAAAATGTGAGCATTTTTGTAGTAATAAGGTAATTTACGTTCTAATTTTTGCTGTTGTCTGATGGTGAGGTGTGGGCAGAATTGTATTGGTAATTTAGTATGTACACATAACTTAAGATATATGATCATTACAAGTAGAAAAAATAGTTTATATTTTTTAGTGTAATCAATCTGGTACCTTTTACAGAGACATGATATCTTAATTTCAGTTTTGAGTAGCAAATTATAATTTACCCTTTTAAGGTATGTACTATTAGCTAAGAATTCATGGTCATTAGGTAAAATTCAACGTCACCAGAAGTTGAGGAATGTAGAGCAAATTATTTCAATGGACATAATAGAAACCCTGGTGATGCTTAGTCCAGGATTCGGGCTGACTGCCTAGGTCTTAAGCTTTTTTCTGTGTCTGAAAAGTTAGTAATTTTTAAAATAAATTTTATATAAATAAATTGCACTATTGCTTTTTTCTTTGGTATTTCAGAATGCTGATTAGCTAAATCTGATTTTGCTTGTCCTAATTATAAAACGTGATTACTTCTTACAGATGCAGCAAATTACTATTACTTAATTATTCTAAAAGCAGGAGCTGAAAATATGGTAGCCACACCATTAGCAAGTACTTCAAATTGTCTTAATGGTGATGCTCTGACATTCACTACTACATTTACTCTGTAAGTAAAATAGACTTTTGATAGTTTAAATATATTGTTCTTTTTTTTTTTTTTTTTTTCAGAGACAGAGTCTCACTTTGTCACCCTTGGTAGAGTGCTGTGGCATCACATCTCACAGCAACCCCCAGCTCTTGGGCTTAAGCGATTCTCTTGCCTCAGCCTGCCGAGTACAGGTGCGCCTGCCAGGATGCTTGGCCATTTTTTTATTGCAGTCTGGCCGGGGCTGGGCTTGAACCTGCCGCCCTTGGTATGTGGGGCTGGCGCTCTACTCACTGAGCCACAGGCACTGCCCTAAATATATTTTTCTTTAATAGAGTAGATATAGTCTAAGCTTCCAAGTGGTATTTGTAATCTTTGAAATACATTTTTTCATTTTTTTATATGGGCAAATGACTCATTTTTCAATTTGTTGGTTTAACTTTTTAAAAATGTGTTTCTGATCTTTCCTTTATTTAAATAGCACATTTATTCCATGTGGCTATAGGTAGTAAATGTTTTGAAGTGATATGTATTAAATTGTTGTTTGAAAAGACAAGGTCTGACTCTATTGCCCAGATTGGAGTTGGCATAATCATAGCTCACTGTAGCCTTAAACTTCTCAGCTAAAGTGATCCTTCTGTCTCAATCTCCAGAGTAGCTGGGACTACAGGCACATGCCACCATGCCAAGCTAATTTGTTTTTATTTTATGAATATTTTTATAGAGACAAGGTCTCACTCTGTTGCCTAGGCTGTTCTTGAATTCCTGGGCCCAGGTTCACCTCCTGCTTCAGCCTCCCAAGGTGCTGGAGTTACAGGTGTGAGCCATTGTCCCTGACCTTAACATTTAATCTTAATGAAACAGATTTATTTTGAAGCAAAAGAGTCAAAATCCACTTTTAAAAATTATTATTTTTATTATTGACGATCTTGAGTTAGACTTATAAGAAAGAAATAGAAAGTTGTTCTTTCCAGTTATTATTGTCTTTAGTTAAAGACACAGTGGATCCCTTCACTCTTAGTCCTGTAACAGTATATCTGGCATCACTTTTATTGGTGTAGCTTGATAGGCCATTAGGTTTTTTCTCACAGTTTTATTTAATGGTTTATTTTTCTAGGCAAGATGTATCCAATGACTTTGGAATAAATATTGAAGTTTACAGCTTGGTAAGCAGTTATAGCCTTCTAAATGAATAGTTTATTTTTCTTAATAATATAAGATTTTTAAGTATGTTTTGGGTTTGTGTGTAGGTACAAAAGAAAGATCCTTCAGGCCCTGATAAGAAGAAAAAAACATCCAAATCCAAGGTGAGAATTAAACCCAGGAAAATATTATAATCAGAAGTAATAAATGCCATCATACCAGTTTTATGTACAATTTTTAATTATTATGAAGTTTTTGAATCAGTTCTATGCTCTAAATTTTTAGTTACTGTGTTTTGTAGGTATTAATAGGGAAAGTAAACTAATCATGAGTGATCATGATTCGAAGTATGAATCCTGATACATTCAAGCTAGATAATTCTATTTTCTCTACATTTACTTGCCAACTAACTTTTATAACTGCTTAAAATTTTTCTAAAGCCTTTTCTTTGAACTCTTGTCTCACTAAGTTCTGTAAACCAGTACAGAATTATATGGTTACTGCATAGGTGTAAGGAACAGAAGCTCTAGCTTCAACCTTCCCAGGCTTTGCTCTTTTGTTCTTTTCCTAAATCATTATTTTAAAAAATTGTTTTTCTAACAAAAAAAAGAATAACAGTATGACAAATCCACAGACTCACGTATAAGGTACTCATATTTAAGAATTATTCTGTTGGCTGGGTGCAGTTGCTCACACCTGTACTCCTAGCACTTTGGGAGGCCAAGGCAGGTGGATTTTGAACTCAGAAGTTTGGGACCAGCCTGAGCAAGAGTAAGACCCTGTCTGTAAAACAAGCTGGGCATGGCTTGTGCCTATAGACCCTGCTACTGCAGAGGCTGAGGCAAGAGGATCACTTGATTGAGCCCAAAAGTTTCTGGTGGCTGTGAGCTATGACACTAGGACACTCTACCCCAGTTAATAGAGTGAGACTCTGTTTCAAAAAATAATAATAATAATAATTTTCTATGTGGGAACATTTCAAGTTTCGTTAATTTTAAAATCTGAATCATAATGTTTAATAGGGAATAAACTAAGGTATCTTTTCCTTTAGGCTATTACTCCAAAGCGACTCCTCACATCTATAAGCACAGTAAGTATAATTTTTAAGAAATTGAACTTTCTTGAGAAATCTTCATCTTACACATATAATTTTAAATTGGCTAAATATTTCTAAGCCCTTAGCACTGTAGAAATTTTAAAAATATATTATTGCAGGGAAATCTCTGATACTTATATAGGAGAAGTGTTTTCTCAAAATTCCTTATATTAAGAGTTTTGTACTTAATATTTAAATCTTTGAGTCAAATAAAACAAATAACATGTTTCTGTTTATCTTTTTTTAGAAAAGCAGCATTCATTCTTCAGGTAAGTGAATCTTGAACTATTTAAAACTTTAGAGCAAAACAAAGAACTAAGATACTAACTATGTACTGAGAGTGCCGAAAAATATATACACAATTTAAGAAAGGAAAAAACAGTTTTAAATTAGTAATACTCAAGTCACATTTGACTTCTGCAATTACGGGAGATGTTCAATGTGACTTGTGTTCATCTTTTTTGGTATATATTGAGTATTACAATTTTAATACAGTTTTTTCATCTTTTAAAATTTATGTACTATTTTTGTACTCTCTGTATATATATACATATATATGCCATCTTAATTTAGTGTGTTTACTTTGGTTTTTCATGGAATACTGTTTTTTATGTGGGTTTTTAAATAACATATAAAATTACTGGTCAGAACACATGTAATCTGGTTGCACCTTCAGGTACCACAAGGACTACCAATTGTCCCATCATTCAGGCTTTAGTAGTCAGGATATACACAAGGTCAGACAATTAAGTTCACAAACTTGTCCTTCAATATCACTGCAGTCACCAGTGCCTTGTCTGCCCTTCAAAGCAATTTTGGAACTCTTTCTGGAATGGCCATCAGAGCTGTTGTTGTACTAGGTTTAACAGTTAAGTTTGCAAACTCATCCTAGGAAAATTGCTTTGAAGGGTGGACTAGGTGCTGGTGTTGGAGCATAGTTTCCATAGGAGAGTACTTCAAAGGTGACGATGGTGGTATTCACCAATCAGGTATGTAGCACTTTTTCTAGAATGAGTTCACAAAATTAATTGACCTCAGATGATCATTTGATAATTGTAGCAGATGGCATTACTCTTCACCTTAACTTCTCTTGTTTTACAGATTTGTTTTGTGCTATCCACACTGTGGAGTTTACTTCTTTTAACTTTACTGACTGTAACTGGCACTGTATCATGTCAGAAGAGCATCTTTCTAGTTTACTGGGAACTAGAGTGCCAATAAGCCATGAAATGGCTTTAGGGCTGTGTTTTCCAAAGGGAATTAGGATGGAGCTGGTTTCCCTGACCTCTTTTAGGTATTGGTCTCTTTCTTCTCTGTGATGTAAGAGAGTTACTACGAAGACTTGTACAGAAATAGTCTCTGCGGCCAGTTCTGTCTCTCTGGACTGTAACTGTCCATAAAATCTTTTCTACATTTTTTAATGGTGAAATTGCTTTTTATGTACACATTTTAAGGTTTGCGTCTTTAAAAATACATTAATCACAAATGTTAAAGAGTGCCTGTAGCTTACTTAAATTAAAATACAAGATAGTTAATAGTTTTCTTTCATTAGGAAGTATGTTGATGTTTTATTTTCTTCCATATTTAAAGATGGAGGAAAATAAGGTAGTCTTCTTCTCTGTGGCAATTTAATTTCATTCTGTTAGGGTGCGGTGAGGAATTGCTGTTTACATTTACAAAAGTCACTCTGAACTAAACTTTATTTCTTCTACCTTTACAGTTATGGCCAGCCCAGGAGGCCTTAATGCTGTGCGCACCAGCAACTTTGCCCTTGTTGGATCTTACACACTGTCGTTATCTTCCATAGGAAACACTAAGTTTGTTCTGGACAAGGTAATCCAACTTTATTTGTAAGGGTGTGGTGATATTTTATTTCATTTTATTTTTTCTGAGGCAGAGTCTCACTCTGTTACCCAGGCTAGAGTACCTTGACATGAGCCTAGCTCACAATAACCTCAAACTCCCAAGTTCAAGTGATCCTCCTGCCTTAACCTCCCAAGTAGCTGGGACTATAGATGCTCACCACAATGCCTGGCTGATTTTTTCTTTTCTTAGTACAGATAGGGTGGGCTTTCACTCTTGCTTAGGCTGGTTTTGAACTCCTGAGCTCAAGGGATCCTTGTGCCTCAGCTTCCCAAGGGTGCTAGAAGTATAGGTGTGAACACTAAGCCTAGACTTTTATTTTTAATTTTAGAAAAATTAGTTCAATGAAAATCCTGTAACACTTTTGAGTATTTGAAATTTTTGGCTGCACAAAAATTTAGAATTGCACATTTTACTTAGTATGGGTGTACCTCATTTTTTTTTGATGTTAGAAGTATTTCTGTCTTGTCTTTTATTAGTAGTATATGCTGGTTTATTCAAAGTATCACTTCTTACTAGAGATTTTCTGCCCATATTTTCCTCTCAAGTTAAAAGCTTCAGAATTCAAATCTGTTATATCACCATTGAGTGCTTTCTCATCATAATGTGATCTAACCTTTTGAACACCTATTGAACAGCTAAAAAGACCATTTTAAGGAATGAGAGAACTAAATAAAAAGGCAAACTTTATCCCTTGCTATATAATTACCGTGATATATTATTATAAGAGTTTTTTTTGTCAACAGAGTGGTATTTTATGTTATTATGAGAGATTTCTATAGTCAGAATATTGAGATGAAGAAGTATAAAAATTAGATAGCCCGATTTCTCATATTTTCCCTACTAATAATTTATTCTTTAGCTTTGAGAAAAGTCCTTCATTTCCCTGGGGTCTAGCTTTCCCAGTATAGAGTATTAGGTTAGCTTAAAATAATCTAACTTTAAAATTCTATGAAATATTTTCTTTTAGTTGATTGGACCAAAAGCAAACCTGTATATGAAATTCTGATTTCCTATTAATGTGTAAATATATTTTAACATATTAATTTTTAAAAATTTATTTAACTTTTAATTTAGTATTTCAGCTAGTTTAACAAATTGAGTGATCCTGAGTCTTTTTTTTCTCTTTGTCTTTTATTTTGTTTGTTTTAGATAAATTATGATGTAAAAGAGCGAGAGCTACTGGGCTATATGTTCCAGGAAAAGGTTGCTATATTTTCTTTGCTTGAAACTAATGAGTTTAAGCATCAATCCTTAATTTTAGATCCATATATATTTGTTTTACTAACAACTCTATCTTTTTCATTATTTTGAATAATTAAGGACTTTATGTATAATCTTTCAGATGGGAATTGTTTTCTCTACTCTCATACTTTAAGAGTCTTCTTTGAAAGTTCTTTTTTTTTTTTTCTATGCATGTTTGGTTTTGGGGCTTTTTTCTATATTCTTCTGTTTTATAATTCTTTAAAATTCTATATTCATTTCAATATTGACTTTTCTAAGTACCAGTTAGAATACTGAATTAGTAACTATATTTAAAACTAAAAATTATTTAATATTTTTGACTTCCCATGTACTATAAGAACTCTTCTTGGTGTTGTTTTTAAATAAAATTAGAAAACTTTTATGGTCTTAATTAGCCAATAGGTGCATTGCTATATAGATGATTTGTTGTTTATTAATTTTGAGTTAAAATGCATTTGACACTAAAATACTGACTATAATCATTATTTTAGAGGACTTTAAATGTTTAATATTCTTATAAAGATCAATTGCAAATATCCTGTGAGTTAAAAGAAATGCTAGTTAACAAAATAATGGATGGTATTTTTAATTTTATTTTAAATCCTTAGAAGGTTTGCAAGTTAGGTAAATATAGGAATTGGGATTTTTGTGAACTGTATTTTTTATTCAGTATTGTCACAAAGCCAATTTCTGCATAATGTAAGATTTCATTAGTCTCTAAAATGCAAGAGATTCTAATGGCATATCTTAAATATAGACTATTGTTTGAAAAAATTTTTTGGCTTCCATTTTAATTCAAAACGTCCCATTTAACAAATTAAAATCAAATTGTATTTCCAGTCTCTTTACTCCTTTTAAATTGTAATTTAAATAGCCTACAATGTGATTGAGTGAAAAATTAAATCATTCAATTTAGTTGGTGTATCTTGTACTCTTAAGTCTCTTTCTGAGTCAAATACAGTACAATTTAGAGGTAAAATTTGAGGAGAATTTTGTGCTTTTCTAAGTTGATGAGAGGAAGCAAATGTTTATTCCAATTGTTTGCGGTTGATGTAGGAGATTTAAAATAGTTACGTTTTAGATGTTCTTTATGTTGGTGGGACAAATATGAGACTTTTGTACTCATTATAATCCTATTTAACTGACTTTGAGAGAGCAAATATGTCTCTCATATCCTACCAGTCACTACAAGGGAGTCTTTATTTTACTGGTGTCTGGACCAAAATAATACAATAATCACAGTGGTTGTCTCTGAGATCCACTTCAGAATGGAATTTCTACTGAGGTTGATCCAGTCTGTTTGCCCTACAGATTTAGGACACCTTTGACAGTAGATTGCCATGTTATTTGAGGTTGTACGTATCTGATTTAAAGCCTGGCTTCCCAGAATTAAATTACAAATCTTAATGATTCAGACTCTCAAAACTTTTCTTTGAATAGAGAATCCAAAACATAGTTTTATTAGACTTTTATAGTTAAAGAGAGAAGAACATCAGAAAGGTCTTTTTCTGACTTAAAGATATCTCATAGGTATTTATACCTTCTAGGAAATAGCAATGTCAATTTAAATATTATTAGAGCAAACAATTACGAAGTAAAACAACCAATTAGAATTATAGAATTATGAGATTAAAGAAAGTGATTAGACATTCTGGTATAACTAAAGCCATCTAGTTTATGCCAATTTTCTTTCTTTCTTTTTTTTTTTGTAGTTTTGGCTGGGGCTGGGTTTGAACCCACCACCTCCGGCATGTGGGAATGGCGCCGTACCCCTTTGAGCCACAGGCACCGCCCCCCCCCCCCCCCCTTTTTTTGTTACGATATAAGGAGGTCTTATTTTTTCACCCAGACTGCTGGGATCATGACTCACTGCAGGCTTTAACTCCTGACAATTCCTGAGCATTTAGGACTGCAAGTGCAAGCTATCACTCCTGGCTAATGTTTTTTTTCTTCCTCGTAGAAGCAGGGTCTCCTTATATTGCTCAGGCTAATTCCTAATTCCTGGCCTCAACAAATCTTCTCCCATCTCAGCCTTCTTTTTTTTTTCTTGAGATAGAGTCTCACTATATTGCCCTCGGTAGAGTGCTGTGGTGTCACAGGTCACAGTAACCTCCAACTCATGGGCTTAGGTGATTCTCTTGCCTCAGCCTCCCAAGTAGCTGGGACTACAGGCACCCGCCAGAACACCCAGCTATTTTTTTGTTGCCGTCTGGCCAGGGCCAGGTTCGAACCCGCCACCCTCAGTACATGGGACCTGTGCCCTACTCACTGAGCCACAGGCCACCCCACCACTTCAACCTTCTAAGTAGCTTGGACTATAGGCACGAGCCAGGATGCCTGGCTGGCTATGTTTAATTATTAATAGTGCTTCTTTCACTCTCAAAAATACCCTAGCATATGACAAATTACATGATTATCTTGGCTATAGGTTATGTTTTATTGTTTTTAACATAATTTTTACAGTGTGGATAAATAGAAAACAGAATAAAATTATACATTTTCACACATCTCTACACTTGGAGGGAGGGAGCAGTAAGCTTGACACTTTCATGAATATTTTCAGTGCGCTTCTTTTTTTTTTTATTGTTGGGGTTCAATGAGGGTACAGAGATCCAGGTTACACTAATTGCATTTGTCAGGCAAAGTCCCTCTTATACACATGTTCCTCTCCAAAGAGGTGTGCCAAACACTGTGATCCCCTACCTGCTCCCTTCTTCCCTCTCTATGCTCCCCCATTCCAACACCCGTTACCATGTGCTAGGTCATCAATTATCCTCATATCAAAATTGCATATGTTGTATTCTTGCTTCTCCATTCGTGTGATGCTTTACTAAGAAGAATATGTTCCACCTCTGTCCAAGTTAATGTAAAAGATGTAAAGTCTCCATCTTTTTTAGTGGCTGAATAGTCCTCCATGGTATACATATACCATAGCTTGTTAATCCATTCTTGGGTTGGTGGGCATTTAGGCTGTTTCCACATTTTGGTGATTATATTAATATATTGAGCCGTAGTAAACAGTCTAGTTCAAATGTCCTTATGATAAAAGAATTTTTTTTCTTCTGGATAGACGCCCAGTAATAGGATTCCAAGATCAAATGGGAGGGTCTAGTTTGAGTACTTTGAGGGTTCTCCATACTTCCTTCCAAAAAGGTTGTATTAGTTTGCAGTCCCACCAGCAGTGTAAAAGTGTTCCCTCTCTCTACATCCACGCCAGCATCTGCAGCTTTCAGACTTTGTGATGTGGGCCATTCTCACTGGGGTCAGGTGATATCTCAGGGTGATTTCGATTTGCATTTCTCTCATAATTAGGGATGATGAGCATGTTTTCATATGTTTGTTAGCCATTTGTCTTTAGAGAAGGCTCTATTCATCTCTCTTGCCCGTTGACATAAGGGATTGTTGGCTCTTTTTATGTTGCTTAATTTGAGTTGCCTGTAGATCCTAGTAGTCAATCTTTTGTCTGATTCATAATATGCAAAATATCTTTTCCCATTCTGATGACTGTTTGCTTTGGTGGTTGTCTCCTTAGCTGTACAGAAGCTATTCAGTTTAATTAAGTCCCGTTTATTTATTTTTGCTCCTGTTGCAGTTGCCACTGAAGTCTTCTTCATAAAGTTTTTTCCCAGGCTGATACCTTCAAGTGTTTTCACTTTCTTCAAGGATTTTTATTGTTTAATGTCTTAGATTTACATCTTTTATCCATCTTGAATTGATTTTAGTGAGTGGTGAAAGGTGCAGGTCCAGTTTCAGTCTTTTACATGTGGTTATCCAGTTTCCCAGCATCATTTACTGAATAGGGACTCATTCCCCCCAGTGTATGTTCTTGTTTGGTTTATCAAAGAGTTGGTGGCTGTGAGATGTTAGCTTCATCTCATGGTTTTCTATTCGGTTTCAGGTGTCTAGTTTTGTGCCAATACCATGATGTTTTGATCACTATGCCCTTGTAGTATAGCCTAAAGTCTGGTGTGCTGATGCCCCCAGCTTTGTTTTTATTACTAAGAATTGCCTTAGCTGTACAGGGATTTTTCTGGCTCCAACTGTTGTGCCCAGGAGTTCCATAAAGACCACACTGCCAAACAAGTTAAATTTAAAGAGAAGTTGTTTTATTGAAGAGCCGGCCAGTGCTTGCCTCTGTGTTCCAACATGAGGTTTCTGAGAGCAGCCCTGGGTGCTTAAGGAGTCGGGGTTTTAAGACTTGGTCTGCATCCTGGTTGGTATGCAGGCTGTCCAGGTATATCTGGGTAGGGTAGCAAAAAAGCATTATACAGAAGCAGAATTTGGCACTTAGTCATACATTTTGTTTTAATATTTTCCCCTATACATCTTAGTTTCAGTATTTTCCCCACCTGGTATTGTTTAAAAGTCAGTCCAGGAATAGTTGGGACCTCCCGGTCTGTTTCCCAGGGAGTTAGCCAAGCAAGAAATTTGGAGAACTAGAAGCAAGAAATTAATTAGTACTTTCCCATCTATCTTGGGAGAGAACTAGACTTATTTCTCTCTGTCTCTCTCTCTATATCTCTTTTTTTTTTTTTTTTGAAAGCTTGCAGTCTTGAAATTTGCAGGAGTTAGCTAGTACTTTTCCATCATAGCCTATACCTGACACCTTTCTGTCTTAGCCTAGGCCCATTAGCCCTAACAATACAAAATGGAGAATTTTTTTCCAAATCTTGAAAGTATGATGTTGGAACTTTTTTAAAATCACCTCAAAAGATTTATTAAAAGTGTTTGACAAAATTAAACAATTTTCATGATTAAAAATTCAAAAGTATGAACCGCAACATAATGAGATCATGTAAACAAGCCCTCAGATACCATTATACTCAATAACAGTTCCAGTGTTTACTATCAGGAACAAGACAAGAAAGCCTAATCTGACCACATTATTCAACATAGTACTAAAAGATCAAGCCCAAGCTGTTAGGTAAGAATAAATGCATTCAAATCAGAAATGGAGAAATAAAATTTTATTTGCACACAAGGTACTCTTGTATATAAAAGACACTAAGGTGGGGTGCTGCCTGTGGCTCAGTGAGTAGGGCGCTGGCCCCATATACTGAGAGGGCGGCAGGTTCGAACCCAGTCCTGGCCAAACTGCAACAACAACAACAAAAATAGCTGGACGTTGTGGCCGGCACCTGCAGTCCTAGCTATTCAGGAGGCTGAGGCAAGAGAATCACCTAAGCCCAAGAGTCGGAGATTGCTGTGAGCTGTGATGCCATGGCACTCTATCAAGGGCAATAAAATGAGACTCTCTCTAAAAGAAAAAATAAAAATAAAAAAACCCTAAAGGTTATTGCAATTAAAAAAGTTATGGGTGGCACCTGTGGCTCAGTGGGTAGGGCGTTGGCCCATAAACCTACAGTGGCAGGTTGGAATCCAGCCCAGCCAAATTACAACAAAAAATGATGTTGAGATTTTAATGGGGAGTACATTGAATCTGTAGATTGCTTTGGGAAGTATATACATTTTAACAATGTTGATTCTTCCCAGCCATGAACATGGTATGTTCTTCCATTTGTTAATATCTTCTATTTCTTTCTTTTCTTTTTTTTTTTTTTTTTTTTGAGACAGAGCCTCACGCTGTCACCCTGGATAGAGTACTGTGACATCACAGCTCACAGCAACCTCAAACTCCGGGGCTCAAGGGATTCTCCTGCCTCCATCTTCCAAGTAGCTGGGCCCATAGGTGCCCACCACAACGCCTGGCTATTTTTTGGTTACAGCCGTCATTGTTGTTTGGCGGCCCGGGCTGGATTCCAACCCAACATGGGTATGTGGCTGGTGCCTTAGCCGCTTGAGCCACAAGCACTGATCCTCCTCTTCTTCTTTTTTTTTTTAAAGTCCTCGCCAAGGCCGAGCCCGGGGACTAGGCAGAAGGCCATGCCAGGCGTGCTGGGCATGCAGGGGTCGGTCCGAGGCCTGGGCTCTCAGGCCAGCTTGCGCCTGCCCTGTGCACTGCCACTGCCGCTGTCGCCGCCCCTTTACCTCTTGTTAGATATATTCCTAGGTATAATTCCCTTCACAGTAGCTTCAATTCAGTTCTTTATCAGGGCAAGCTTGTAGGCAAGAATATTTTCTACTTTTTCACAACCATAAAATAAGAGGACACATTTTCTTATCTTTGTGAGACTATTTTTACCAGAAGCATTTTCTGGACTAAGCAATGTAATTGTATTAATTAGCATTGAAAGGAAAGACCCTGAGGAACTTTAAAACTGACAATAAGGGAAAAAGAAGAGCAAGGGAATTTTTAAAAAATAGGATAATAGAGCATATGTTGTTTGGGTTCTACGTTATGGATGCCTTCTAAATTTACGATGTTGAAGATCTGTCTCTGGGAATTAGTCTATTGACATTTATACTTTTTGCCATAGAATCCCCCCTTTAAGTTATCTTTTACTGTGTCGAGGGATCAAATTGTTTGAAACTGTAGTAAATAAAAACCTTCAGATTTCTCTGGAAGGCCGAGGCAAGTGAATTGCTTGGCTTAGAAGTTAAAGACCAGCCTGAGCAAGAGAGAGACCCCATCTCTACTAAAAATAGAAAAACTAGGCGTTGTGGTGAGGGCCCATAGTTGCAGCTACTGTGGAGGCTGAGACAAGAGGATTGCTTGAGCCCAAGAGTTTGAGGCTGCTGGGAGCTGTGATGCCACAGCATTCTACCCAGGGCACAGATTGAGACTCTGTCTCAAAAGAAGAAAAAAAAAGACCTTCAAATTTAGACTGAACTAAGTTGATTTTATCTGGATGTCATTCTCTTTCACTGGGCAGTAGGGACAGACAATGGCATCTTCCTTTCTTTCTTGACTCAGAAGACAGCGTCAGTTTAGATATATGTATGTTACCATTTTATTTTAATGATGTAATAATCTCTCACAATTGGATTTTTTCTTATTTGCACTCTTTAATTCAGATTCGAAATCATTTAAAATTGTCACATATGCTTAAGTAGCTTTTACATTTTAAAGATAACTTTTGATATGAGATTTCTTTCCTAAGTATTAATATATTAATAAGAAAGATTTATTTTAAAATATTTCTCATATAAGTCTTTTCATTCCAAACCTTCTTCATATTGAACTTAAATAGTTCTTCAGATAGATTTCAACCTCAGCTTTCACTGCTAGGTCTAAGTTAGTTTCTTTCTGTTCTCTTCCTAATGCAGACTTGTATTAGCTGTGGGGTCCTTAATTCCAGAAATCTGCCTAGAAATAATATGGCACAAATAAATATTCAGTAAAAATGTCATCATGAAATGTATTAGCTCTGTGTTTATATATGTATTATTTTTTTAGTTGTCAGTGTTGTTTGGCAAGCCTGGGCTGGATTCGGACCTGTTAGCTCTGGTATATGTGGCTGGTGCCCTAGCCACTGTGCTATAGGCGCTGAGCCTATTTTTTTTTTTTTAATTAATTAATTCATTATTATTATTATTTTTTTTTTTTTTTGAGACAGAGTCTCAAGCTGTCGCCCTGGGTAGAGTGCTGTGACATCACAGCTCACAGCAACCTCAAACTCTTGGGCTTAAGAGATTCTCCTTTGTGCTAATATCTCAGCCTCCCAAGTAACTGGGACTGCAGGTGCCTGCCACAAAGCCCGGATTTTTGTTGTTGTTGCAGTTGTCATTGTTGTTTTAGCAGGCCTGGGCTGGATTCGAACCCACCTGCCTCAGTGTATGTGATCGGTGACCTACCCACTGAGCTATGGGCACCACCTTTCAAATTTATTTATTTATTTATTTATTTATTATTATTATTTTTTGAGACAGAGTCTCTTTATGTTGCCCTCGGTAGAGTGCCCTGGCGTTACAGCTCATAGCAACCTCCACCTCTTGGGTTTAAGCGATTCTCTTGCCTCAGCCTCCCAAGTAGCTGGGACTACAGGCGCCCACCACAACGCCCAGCTATTTTTTTGTTGCAGTTGTCATTGTTCGTTAGCTGGCCCTAGGCCGGGTTCAAACCCACCAGCTTTGGTGTATGTGGCTGGCACCCTACCCACTGAGCTATGGGTGCCACCCTTTAAATTTATTTTTTGTGTGGGATTCATTGAGGGTACAAAGAGTTGCGTTACACTGATTGCATTTGTTAGATAAAGTCTTTCTTATAATTGGGTCCCACACCCAAGAAGTGTGCCATACCCCATGACTCCCTCATCACCCACCAGCCTCCCTTCTCCCCACTTGCTCATTGCCCTATTCCCCCCCTTGTGTTAGCTCATCTGCTGCCTTCATATTAGAATAGAGTACATTGGATTCTTGCCTCTCCATTCTTGTGATGCTTTACTATGTGTTCCACCTCTGTCCAAGTTAATATAAAAGATGTAAAGTCTCCATCTTTTTTAGTGGCTGAATAGTATTCCATGGTGTACGTACACCACAGCTTGTTAATCCATTTCTGAGTTGGTGGGTATTTAGGCTGTTTCCACATTTTGGTGATTGTAAACTGAGCTTCAGTAAACAGTCTGTTGCAAATGTCCTTGTAATAGAAGGATTTTTTTTCTTCTGGGTAGATGCCTAGTAATAAGATTGCATGATCAAATGGGAGGTCTAGTTTGAGTACTTTGAGGGTTCTCCAAACTTCCTTCCAAAAAGGGTATATTACTTTGCAGACCAACCAGCAGTGTGAAAGTTTTCCCTTCTCTCCACATCTACACCAGCATCTGCAGCTTTGAGACTTCGTGATGTGGGCCACTCTCACTGGTGTCTGGTGATATCTCAGGGTGGTTTTGATTTGCATTTCTCTAATGATTAGGGATAATGAGCATTTTTTCGTATGTTTGTTAGCCTTTTGTCTGCCTTCTTTAAAGATGGTTCTAACACTCTCTTGCTCAGTGATATATGAGATTGTTGGCTCTTTTTTTGTTGATTAATTTGAGTTCTCTGTAAATCCTGGTTATCAAGTTTCTGTCTGATTCATAATATAAAGGTATCTTTTCCCATTCTGAAGGTTGTCTGTTTGCTTTGGTTGTTGTTTACAGCTTCTGTTTAGCTGTATAGAAGCTTTTCAGTTTAATTAAGTCCTGTTTCTTTATTTTTGTTGTTGCAATTGCCACTAAAGTCTTCTTCATAAACTCTTTCTCCAGGCCAATATCTTCAAGTGTTTTCCCCATACTTTCTTTGAGGATTTTTATTGTTTCATGCCTTAGATTTAAATGTTTTATCCATCTTGAATCAATTTTTATAAATGGTGAGAGGCGTGGGCCCAGTTTCAGTCTTTTCCATATGGTTATCCAGTTCTCCCAGCACCATTTACTGAATGGGGATTCTTTTCCCCAGTGTATGTTCTTGTTTGGTTTATCAAAGATCAGGTAACTCTAAGATGTTAGTTTCATGTCATAGTTTTCTGTTTGGTTCCAAATGTTAATGTCTCTATTTTTGTGCTGGTACCATGCTGTTTTGGTCACTATGGGCTTATGGTATTATTGGGCAACTTTTTTTTTTTTTTTTTTTTAATCAATATATAACCTGCAAGGTAATTATTGCCCAGATAATTTTGTTCTCTTGCGGTCAGATTGTATATGTGTGTACACATTGTTCATGTGTGTTGGTAAGAATATTTTTTCATGTATTTAGGTTATTTTCTTTTAAAAACTATTTGGTTTTGTTGTGGTAAAATGACATGCATGAAAACTAGCCTATAGCAACTATAGGAACAGAAAGTATAGCAGTGGTTTCCTAGAGGTAGGGACAGAAGGAGGCAGGATTATAGGAGAAGACTTTTGGGGGTAACAGAAATGTTCATTATTATGGTTGTGGTGAAGATTTTATGGGTTATAATATACCAAAATATATCAAAATTCGTCAAACTAGGCTCAGCACTCATAGCACGGTGGTGCTGTGGCCAGCTAAACAACAATGACCACTGCAACAACAACAACAAAAAATAGCCGAGTGTTATGGTGGACACTTATAGTCCCAGCTACTTGGGAGGCTGAGTCAGGAGAATCGTTTAAGCCCAAGAGTTGGAGGTTGCTGTGAGCTGTGATGTCATAGCACCCTACTGATGGTGACAAAGTGAGACTCTGTCTCAAAAAAAAAAAGAAGAATTAGTTGGCCCTACGTGAATAGGTTTATTTCTGTACTGTCAATTTATTCCTTTGGTCTATATGTCTATTCTTATGCAGTACACAGTACCACACTGGATTACCAAAGCTTTACATAAAGTTTTGAAATTGGGAAGTATAGATCTTATGATTTTGCTTTTTCAAGATTGATTTGGTTGTTTGGGGCCTATTTCAATTTTGTATGAATTTAAGGATTGGCTTTCCCATTTCTACTGTTCATTGTTCTTTTTTGCTGAGTAGTACTATATTATGTGGATTTACAGGTTGGTTGGTCCAGTTACTCACTGAGTACATTCTGTGGCTAGAGAATGGAGAGATGTGCATTCTCTTCTGAAATCTGTGTTTGCCTTCTCACATTAACTTGGGTCTTTGGTCTTTTGTTTCTGTCAGACTTTAGCATGAGTAAATTTATTACAGAAAGCATTTGTTGCTAAGGAACCAGTGGCTTCTTTTTTTTTTTTTACATTCCAGCTTTAAAAAATGCTGGTTTTCTTTTTTAATTTCAGATTAATGAAAGGGTACAACAATCAGGTTATATTGTTTGTGCTTATTAGGTAAAGTCCAAGTTGTAGTGGAGGTAAATGCTGTGTTTTCAAGGTGTAGTATTCTCTGTTCATTGTTTATACATGGTTTATTAAGAAAAAACACTCTTTAAAACTGATTTGCAAATAATTTATCCTCTGTTTTCACAGGTACCCTTTTTATGTCCTTTGGAAGGTCATATTTATTTAAAAATAAAATGTCAAGTGAATTCCAGTGTTGAAGAAAGAGGTTTTCTAGTAAGTAACATCACTTAATCTTGTATTTTCTTTTTTCTTTTTATGAAATGTAGACTTGGTTTCCCAGAGGAATGAAATCCTGTGTGATTAAATAAGTTGGTTCAGAGAAGCCTGTTGCATATCCTGTGCATGCCAGCCTCTGTGCTGGTGTCAGGATAGGCTGTTGGCTATTTGTTCCTGCTGACTTCCTTGGAACCTGGGTAAAACAGAGGTCGGCGTGACAAAGATTCTCATACTCAGCTATTGCCCGGGCAATAAGTGATGAGACTCAGACAGGCGAGCACTCTGACTAGCGTAAAGATGTGCAGAGAGAATGCCACCTCTTCTGAAATCTTAAAAAGCCTTTTATTGTGTTTCAACAAATCATTTACAATATAGCATTAGCTGATTTATCATGATTATTTAAGAGTACAGGAAACTATGTCACATGTGACATATGGGTGATCTTGTGTTAAGACCTAAGGGGAATAATGTATAGGGGAATGGACAAAGGATCTGGGTTAAAGAGAGGAGGCGTTACCTTCTAATCTATACTGCTCATCTATTCCATCCAGCCCAAATGCCTTTCTAATCTAATCTTTTAATTTGCTGAAAACCCACTGAGCTTTCTATCCTTGTGGCTGTTTCCAGCTTCTAGATAAGGAGCCAGGCTTTTGCCATTTGAACCCCTCACAAATGCTTTACCATCTTTTTTTATTCCTTTGTAATTTTTCTACCCTGTCCACACAATAGGCCACAAAAAAATTCTTCACACATGGGCTTTTCGTTTAGTAGGGAGAAATACCAGTGAGCAGACAAGTATAGTACAGTGGTGCGTAAGTGTAAATTGGTGAAGACAACACCACGTCTTCTTAGATAGAGATAGAGTCTTGCTCTTGCTCAGGCTGGTCTCAAACTCTTGTCCTCTTGCTTCAGCCTCCCATAGTGCTAGGATTACAGGCATGACCACCACTCCTGGTCAGGGACACCAGGCCTTGACTGTGAGTAAGGTTAAAGAATGCAAATAGGGGACGTAACTTCTAAACTGCCAACGGAGTAATAAGTGTGACACATTCAGACAGTGGCAAGTATCTTAGAGCTTAGAGTTTGAGCGTAAGTATGTGGTGAGAGGGAGCATGCGGAGAGTGGGGGAGAAAGTGGTTAGGGGAAATGGCCAAGTGTTAAAGGGCTTTTTAAAGAATTTGGACTTTATCCTAGGGCCAGTGGGGGGGCTCTCATAGGATTCTAAGCAAAAGAAGTCAATAAATTTTGGATTTAGAAAAATCATTCTGACTGACATGTGAACGTGGATTGGAGAATGACAACCCCAAAGAAGACTAGTTAGGAGACTGAGTTTCTCCACTTATGAGATGTTGGGGACTGGCAGGTGGGATGGAGAGAAGGCCCCATTTTGGGGAGACACCCAGATTCCTGCCACATACAACCCGTTGGATCCTACTGAGATAAGGGAGCTTGTGGCAGAGCAAGTGTGTCCTTTGTTCCTATGCTTGGGGTGGGAGGTGGTATATCTTCTCAGAATGTTTTATTGTGAAAAAATGTCAAACATTAAGCAAGTTGATTACAAAGTATACACATATAGCCACCATCTAGAGTTTACCTACAAATACTTTTTACTCTTCTTGCTTTATTACATATTTACTTCTAGCCATTGCTCAGTCTGTCTTGTCATTTTGATAATTTGGAAGTATATTGTATTCATTAGGCACTTTCCCCTAAATTATAAGCACACACACCCTGAGATTTGAAAGATGCATACACCCTGCATAACACAAATTTCTATTAAGATATAGAACACTACCATCACCCAGAAAGTTCCCTCATGCCCCTCCATAGCCCATTCCCACCCAAGGTGGGACATTTTTAATGTGTTAAGTTCTAAACAGTTTGAATTATAGATGCTCAGAGACATGTTTCAGAGGTCTGGATTTGGAGCTAAAGACATTTTAGTTGAGATAAATATTTGGGTATCTGTAGCATGGAAGTGGTGATCAGAGCCCAGGGTGAAGGAGTGAAGTGGAACTGTGAGGAGCACCAGCATTTAAGGCACTGATGGGTGAGGGGAACCCCCAGGGGGACTTCAGTGAGGGAAGGGAAAATTTGGCATCATAGTTGGCAAGCAAAGAGTGCATTAGGAGGAGGGAGGGCCAAGTTAGATCAGGGTCTGTTATGACTGTTGGACTTATTTACCAGGCAGTGATTCCAGCCCTGGTGTGGACAGAAGCTAGATTACAAATGCTCTAATGAGTGAGTACAAGGTGAGGAATGAGAGCAAGAGCAAGCCTTGGAAACAGTGTGGCAGTGAGAGTGGAAAGAGAGAAGAGTGTCCTTCTTGTAGAAGTGTGTAGGGGAAAGAAGAATTCTGTGGACATTTTAAGATGGGAGAGACTTGAGCGGCTTTAAATGCAAATGGGAAGCTTCTAATAGGGCAGAGGAGGTTGAAGATGAAGGTGACAGGGAACCTGTACAAGACGGTAATTCATGGCACAGTGTTATGAGAGTGGGGAGAAATAAGCCCAAGCCATCACTCATGGATTGTTCTTATTCAGGATTATACCTTTCCCAGTGTCAGAGGAGAAAAGTATGTGTGTAGAGTGTGAGTGTAGAGCAGGAAGCAGAGGAAATTTAATTGCCTCATCTCTGTGAAGCAAGAATTTGAATGATATAAGGGATGTTACAAATCAGTTTGCAACTGCTGTCAAAGGCACAGAAAGAAGAGCTAGATTCTAACGAAGAAAAGCCATGTGGAAGTTAACTATGGAGCACACTTCCCAAGGATACTGTTAATTTTTTTTTCTTCCTTTTTAGCTTTTTTCACATGTAAAACCAGCAGGTGGCACTAGATATTCTTGGAAAAGCATTTTTATAAATATCTGACTTGAAGGCAGTGTTTATGCCTATTGATCTTTTCCTTGAATGTAAATATTTTTATATTTTATTTAGACACCTTCAGCAACTGATAGGCTATGTTACGGTAATTGGTTCATTTGCATGTAATGTCCAACCTATTTATTATTTACTTTACTCTGAAATCCTATAGCCTATTTTTATCACATTCACACTTAAAGAGATGGTAAGAAAGAGCTCAGGACTTGCCTGCATAATTTCTGTCCTCTGCCTAAACAATGCCTGGCCTCATTAAAAAATAGAAGGTAGTGACTGAAGTGAAAGCTACTCTATTTGGTTTCCGTCCTGATGTGCCAGGGCAGCTGAAGGAGGGAGACTACAACCAAAGAGACTGGTAGGTGGTTCTGAAATGCTGCTGATCCAGCTCTGCCTCAACTGATGAGCATTAAGAACTGGGCATTCTAGGAAGGAGGGGGGAGGTTTTGGTGGGTACAGGTGATTGCAGTAATGTACACAGCTATGATTTAACAATAAAGAAAAAAAATTAAAAAAAATTAGCTATAAATCCAGAAAATATTAGATAATAATAGTGATAGCAAATACCTTTGTTCTTGCATCTCTCATTTTAATCTAACTATAGCTTTTTCCTTGTTGAGGTAAAGTCTTTTTATTACTCGATTGTTAAAGATTTTGAAGAATTTTGGTTGCAATTGCTTTGTCTCAAATCAAGAACTGGAAAAATACAATGCATCTATTGAGATTTAAAAAAAAAAAAAAAAAAAAAAAGAACTGGGCATTCTAGAGTGGCCTCTGGAAAGTTCCAGCTCTGCTTTGTAAATATTTGTCATTTAATTTCTCTGCCCATCAGTTTCCTCAGCTTATAAAAATGAAAAGGCTGTTCTGTTCTTCTTCCTTTCTGATTATAGTAGGATATAATAGCTGGCATTATTCTTGTCGGTCGAATTTTTCTTGTCTATTACTTTTATAATGTAAAAGGTGAACATAAACACAGGAGGGAGCTGGTGAGTCATTTGTCATAACTTTTGTACTTGAGAATGAAGTATCAAGGTTCCTTTTCATCTTCCTTGGGTGGCTACGAGCAGTGTTGCCCAGAAAGAGGAAGCTTTGGAGAGAAAAGAGGATGGACTAGAGGGAAAAAAAGGTGTGCAAGAAGGAATATGGTTGTAGAGAGCTAAGTAAATTGAGGTTTCAATCTATTATGGACTCTCACACACATAGACAAATGGATTGCATTCCTCATTCAAGCCACTTTTTGGGGAATTCTCAGAAATTAGTGAATTGAGAAGAGTGTTTATCCTGCTATCATAGGGTTGATGTAAGGATTAATTGAGATAATGACTAACAATTTTTGGATGTCTACAGCATAGAGGTGGTGACATACTAAGAATGGTACCTCACAGCAACAATCAAATAATAATAGTTTATTATTACCAATTATCACAGAAAGGTAAAGTTGTGATTTGAAGGTGGAAGAGCCCCAATGCATTCTGAAATCAAACACAAAGATGCCTTTGGATTATTGGTATCAGAAGACTGCATATGTGCATAGTAAAGCCAAGCTGGTTTTTCTAGGCTTCTCTTGGAACACGGGCTCATCTGTTTACTTAGTGTCTGTGGTTCTTTCTGTGCTGTGACAGCAAAGCTGAAGAGTTGTGATAGAGACCATACTTCCCATAAGGCCTGTAGTCCTTACTTTCTGGCCCTTTATAGAAAAGTTTGCCAACCCCTGATTCACAGCATTGTCCAGTTTTTACCTTGCTTTGTTCTTTAACATAAAAATTCCTATGGGATTTTTTAAATTGAAAATGAGGACCTTTATACAAATTAGGGCTCTGTTATGACTACACCTAAAAAATAGTGGGGATAGGGACCCAGTTTCTATTTACACTGTTTAAGTCGAAGTACTTCCATAGAAAAAAACACCAATGTCATTAGTTTCTTGTTACAGAGTCTCATCTATAATCAATACTACTGCTTCACCACAGATAAATCATCAAGCCTTATAATCACAAGCTGACTTTTTTCTAATCCTGTTAGAACATTTGTTCTGCTGAATAAAAATCAAATACCGATCTTTTGTATTAAGTAAGATAGGTCTAACCTAATATACTATCATTCATTATTTTTTGATATATAGGGTGCAATATTCTTGTATCATTTTCTTCTTCAACATTTGAGGCACTTCTCTTGTTTAAGAAACACCGTGGTTATGGATATTGCCCTTTTGTGGCTCAGTGGGTAGGACGCCGGCCCCATATACTGAGGGTGGTGGGCTTGAGCCTGGCCTCGGCCAAACTGTAACAAAAAATAGCCAGGCGTGGTGGCAGGTGCCTGTAGTCCCAGCTACTCAGGAGGCAGGAGAATTGCCTAAACCCAGGAGTTGGAGGTTATTGTGAGCTGTAACGCCAAGGCTCTCTACCGAGGGCAATAAAGTTAAACTCTGTCTGTTAAAAAAAAAAATTTAAATAAAAAAATCTAAAATTTGGTAGAGATATTTATTTGGGGTCAATATTTAGATCTGTGATTTTTCAACTAGTGTGCTGTGAGGGGATCTTAGGTGTGCTGTGAAAATTTTAAAGATCATGAATTAAATTATATTTGAAAGGAGTTCAAAGCACAGTCATTATAATCCTTTTATTACTCGTTCTTTCTTTCTTTTTCTTTCTTTCTTTTTTTATTTTTTTTAAAAATAGAGCCTCACTATGTTGCCCTTGGTAGAGTGCAATGATGTCACAGCTCACAGCAACCTCAAACTCTTGGGCTTAAGCAATTCTCTTGCCTCAGCCTTCCAAGTAGCTGAGACTACAGGCACCCACCACATCACCTGGCTATTTTTTTGTTGCAGTTGTCATTGTTTTTAGCTGGCCTGGGCTGGGCTGGACCCCCCCCAGCCTTGGTGTATGTAGCTGGCGCCTTAACCACTGTGCTACGAGCACCAAGCCTTATTACTCTTCTTTTGATCAACATAATTTAAGTGTGCCCTGAAGTTTAACTATAGGTTTAAGTGTGCTGTGAGATTAAAAAAAAAAAAAAAGGCTGAATAATACTAATCTGGATGTTCTTGAATGCTTTTAGATGATGTTGAAATAAATTTCTGATATGACCAATCAGCAATTTTTATTACTGAGGTAAAACACATGATAAAAATACAAATGAAATAGATTTTGAGGTACGAAATATGTATAGAATCAGCATTTAATGTTTAGGATACTCTTCAAATTTCTAAAGCTAGCATTTTAATTGATTTTTCCAGACCATATTTGAAGATGTTAGTGGTTTTGGTGCCTGGCATCGAAGATGGTGTATTCTTTCTGGAAACTGTATCTCTTATTGGACTTATCCAGATGATGAAAAACGAAAGGTAATTTAAATAGTACTGGTTAGTGGTGAAAGTTCTATTTGACTTTCACGGAGTGTTTTATACAAGTGTTCCCTCTCACCCTTACCACCCACTCAAATTTCTCTTTGTGTGTACTTACTGAACCATCAAAAATGTCCTTGTTACAGACCAGAGTGTGTTCTGTGTGTTGGATATTTGATGAAAATTTTATATCCTATTCTCTATGGTTGGACCACTCCTAAAATACCTTATAGTGTGTATTTTTCATTCTTTCTGCTGGAATGTTCATTTTTTTGGTTGACATTTTTAGTTGCAAATATATTAAATTTAGTTTCATATTTTATTAACTAGTTGCCTTATCTACATCTGTTATAAAATAGTAATGGGTGGTTTCTCATTACTGTATTATCCCAGATCTAGGTAAGTCAATGATTTTGTTTTGTTTCTAAAATTTAACAGTAGGATTTTGTGAAGTAAAATTATATCTCATTTTAAAATAAGTTAATATAATTGTTCAAGTAAGATCATTTGTTACTTAAAAACTGGAAAATGGAAATAACAGAATTAAAAAGGAAAATCAAATCATCCATAACAGAGATAACTATCTTTTATATTTTGGTTGTATATGCTACTAAACTCTTAAAATGTCTACTATAATAATTACATATTCATTTATAAATCTATTTAAAACAAAAGGCAGCATGCTTTCTATAACATGATTTATACTTGATTTATATATTCCGACATCTTTCCACATCAGGAAATATACATCTGTAATGTGTTTGATACCTAAATGTATTATATTGTAGTCATTAAAATTATTAATATTAATAAAATTTGTTATGAAAGGTTTAAGACATTCAAAAAGGCTTCAGAAAATTCAGTGAACCTCTGTGTAATCAGTCCAGTTGAAGCTCTCTGTGTAACTCTCTGTCCCCCACAGAGATAGTTCCTATCCTAAAATGTTTATTATTCCTATGTATTACTTTAATTTTTTATTATATAGATTGAGTATTCCTTATCTGAAGTGTTTGGTTCCAGAAATGTTTCAGGATCAGGATTTTTTTTTTTTTTAATAGAATTTTAGAATATTTGCATTATACGTGCCAGTTGAGTATCTCCTAATCTGAAAATTCAAAATTTGAGATGCTCCAATCATCACTTCTTTTGAGCATCATGCTGATGCTCAAAAGCTTTCAAATTTTGAAGCATTTTGGATTTTAAAATTTTCAAATTTGAGATGTTCAGCCTACATATATATGCGATATATGTTATTGCAATTGCATGTTTTTGAACATGACACAAATAATAAATTATATGTATTATGCAACTAGCCTTTTTAATATCAATATGGATTGTGAAATTAGTCAGGATTGACATGTGCAGGTCTAGTTGTTCCTCTTTTCTTGGTAGTATAGTAGTCCAATTGTAAGAGCATCACAATTTATTCATTCTACTATTTATGGACACTTAGTTTATTTTTGGACACTTAGTTTATTTCAAAATTGTTACTATTTCAGACAGTGCATCTGTGATTTAGTTTCTTGTAAACATGGATAAGAGTTCTTTCTTGAGTTTGACCTGGTAGTAGAATTGCTGAGTTGTAGGGGTTGTACATATTTAACTTGACGCTTGATTTTGTCAAATGATTCTCAAAAGTGGTTGTGCAATTTTTCTTTCCCCACCAGTAGTATGTAATAGTTCTCCGTTTTTCATATCCCTACCAGCACTTCCTATGTCAGCCTTTTAAACTTTTGTCAGTATGATAAATGTGAAATGTTATCTCATTTTGTTTTTATTTTGTATCTTTTTGATTACTAGAATAAGCATTTTTTCTTGTGTGTATGGCCGTTTATATTTTCTCTCCTATAAATTGATTGTCTATGTTGTTATCTATTGAAAATCTTTTTTGGTGGATTGCAATTATATTTCTTTAGTCTGAGTCTTGGCATTCATGAATAGAATTTTCTAATGTTGAGGTAATCAGATCTGTTAATCTGTTGCTTTGTCTCTGCTTTATTGAGTCTTCTTTAAGAAAATTATCCTTCCCCTGCCATCATAAAGATTTCTCTTATACCTCCCGCTAAAGTTTTTATTTATTTATTTATTTTTATTGTTAAATCATAGCTGTGTACATTTGTGCAATCAAGGGGTACAATGTGCTGGTTTCATATACAATCTGAAATATTCTCATCAAACTGTTCAACGTAGCCTTCATGGCATTTTCTTAGTTATTGTATGTA
>CAUYPK010161139.1:0-14996 GCA_963574355.1 Loris lydekkerianus | reverse complement strand
AGGTCCAAGGTTCCTAAGTAGAAATCGAGGGGAAAACATTGAAAAGGCCTCCCAAGAGGCTGCCCAAAGTCTTGCACGATCCTTCGAGGGTCCTGCGGCCTGCCGCACTTCTCCGCCAACCATCCCCAACCGGCCGTCTTTTCAGCACATTGTTTTCAATTTGTAACTTGGATTCTTCTCAGTTTCACATCATAGGCTGACACGGGCTAAAGACTGATGTTGTAAAATCAAGACTGGGTCAAAATCATGACGAGCAGAAGGAGATAAGGAGAGTGGAAGCTGAAGCTCGCAGTTCAGCGGGAGGACAGGAAGCTAGTGAAGTCGCCTCTTCAATGCTCTGGGCACATGGTGGCAAGTCTGTCAAGTACTGTGCAGGGAGTACAGTGACAAATGGGCAGGATCATATTATTTTTTAGTTTAGTTTTGGTGCTTTTTTATTAACTAGCATTCACACAAATAAGAGTTATTTCTGAATTTTTTTGCTAAAATACTGGCTGAAGTCATGATTGTTTCTACTCACATGGGTATTGGTATTTGCAAGAGGAAATAGCAACAAACTAATGAAATCAACCAGTCTTCTCCATTAGCATGAAAAAAATCGCATGCCACCAAAACTTACAGCAGAGTTGATACTTTCTTGAATGGATTCTTTTAGGAATGTTTATGTAAATGTGGTCACAAGATCACAGCCATCAAACTTGTGGAGTGGCTTTTAGGATGCCCTTCATAACGTCACATCTCTCCACCTGGAAGCACCACTCTGCTTTGGTTCCAGGGCCAGTAGAACCTCAGGCCTCGGCCCAGAACCACTGACTGAGAACCTGCGAGATCTCCATGGGATTCACACACACATTAAAGTTTGCTAAGCGCCATCTTGCAAGATAGTTTAGTAACTTAAAAATCATGTAAGCCCATTTTAAATTCTCCCTTGCACGAAGCTGTAGTATGCTTCCCTGGCAGGTAGAGGAAAATACATCTTAAGCTTGTGTGTAAAATAATTTAAAGATAAAGCTCTTTTTCAGATGCAGTGTTGGGGGGAGGGGAGGTGAAAAATCTTTAACCTACTACAAGCTTTCTACAACATGTCACACTGCCATTATTTCTATTAATAATCAAAAATTTATACTATAAATAAACAAAACCAAAAAACTCTCCAAAATAAAATATCCACGTTAAATCAAAGATACCAACCGAGCAGAAACATGGCAATCAAAGTAAAAATCAAAATACACACAAAATAGTCTCCAAGGCCAAATTGTTTACAAAGTTAGTCTTGTCAGGGAAGACATCTGCTATACAATTCAGAGTGAGGAAGACTACTTCCATCTATATAAAAAGACATGGGATTTTTCCATCTCCCCATGCCAGTCCCTGTCACCCAGAATTTTATATACTACATGATACTATTTAAGCCTCACCATACCCTGGTTAAGTGGTTGGTCTTTTAACTTACACACAGCCAAGTGCTCAAATAGGCTGTGTACTGCTGGGTGAACTTTAACATTTGTGTACCCCAGGTAACTACCACCAAGATCATCTCCCCCACCCCCTCCCAGCAGGAGTCTCTCAGGCCCCTTCCCTCTAGAGCAGCGGTTCTCAACCTGTGGGTCACAAACCACAGGAACTGTATTAAAGGGCCACGGCATTAGGAAGGTTGAGAACCACTGCTCTAA
This sequence comes from Loris lydekkerianus, assembly GCA_963574355.1. Taxonomy (NCBI): domain Eukaryota; kingdom Metazoa; phylum Chordata; class Mammalia; order Primates; family Lorisidae; genus Loris; species Loris lydekkerianus. The sequence continues at coordinate 13,323 of CAUYPK010161139.1, read as the reverse complement.
CGAAACCACTATTCTGACATCTCACACATACATTAGCTTTGCTTATGGACATCTAAGCCATATAAATATATATATGTATATATATATATATATATATATATATATATAAAATATTATATATATAAATATATTTATATTTCCATATAAATCCTATATGGAAATCTATACAAATGGAATTGTGCAGAATGTACCTTTTTGAACCTGGCTTCTTTCCTTGGGTGGTTATAGAAGGACCAGGGTAGACAGGAAAAAAACAGGATGCCCTACTGGAAACAGACAACAAATAAAATAGCTAGGAGGCAGAAGGATGCCCCCAGGCATAGGAGGGGCTGATAGAGGAGCTGGTTGAAAAAGGAAGATGGGTCTCTCAGATAGGAAGTAACCTTCAATGCCAAGAAAAGGAGATTTTATCTTCCAGGGAGCAGATAGTATCTGAGGATGTTTCAGGAGTTGAATGATATAATTAAAGAGATGATCATCTTGCCCAGAGTGGAGTGCAAGAGGAAAGTGGAGGCAGCAAGTTGATGAAAAGGCCAGTGCACTGGTCTAGGTGCAGAAGGGGCTATGATGATAGGGACCAAATCCCAAGAAGCCTTAACTACCGTGAGGGAGTCTTTCCAGGGCTCCAGCAATGACATTCTTACAGAAAGAGTGCCGCTAAATGCTATTCAAAACTTTATGAACTCAGAAGGACAAATCAGTTGCAGAGACAAGTTTTTTTCTTTCTTTTTTTTTTTTTTTTTTTTTTTGGGGGGGACAATCTCCAGCTGTTGCCCTGGGTAGCGTACCTTGGCATCATAGCTCACAACCTCCAACTCTTGGACTCAACCAATCCTTTTGCCTCAGTTTTTCTATTTTTAGTAGAGAAGAGGTCTCTCTCTAGCTCATGCTGGTTCAAACTTGTGAGCTCAAGCAATCCACCTGCCTCGGCCTCCCAAAGTGCTAGGACTATAGGCATGAGCCACCACACCCCGCCAGGAGACAAGTTTAAAATAACAATAAACTAGCCTCTTGGGTCTCCACTGAGTTGACAAATTAGATCCAATCTCAGGAGAAAAGAGGAGATGTGGTCATTGGAGGTAAAGAACAAAACCACTAGAGCCTCCAGAAACCACGTGTCTGTCAAGGCAATGGGCTAAAGACAGAAAAGAAGGCACTACCCAGAAACCTCATGGAAGCCTGAAGAAGGAGTCTCAACGTGATGGGAGTAAGCAAGGAGGATGACAAGAACTGAAAGATCAGAGCTCGAATCCAGCAACAATTCCTTTCTACTAGGCATGCAGTTTAAAGACTCTTTTTCTCAAGTCCAACTATTGCTAATACCAACTCAAGTTCTCCCAGAATATACACGGTATTTCAGAAGCTTCATTAACTCTTTCCAGCATCTCCAAGGTATTACTTTGCAAATTACTGTCTGGGTAGGTTAAACTTAGTAAATTACTGTTTGGGTACACTAAATAGTAGCCTAGGACACTGAAAGAGTTAAGGAGCTTCCCCACTGTCTAATTTACTTTGAAGGAGCTTTAGATGGTCAAGATTCTAACTCCGTTTGCATTATCCCCAATGAGGGTTTTAAGACAGACTACCAAATAAGACACTCAGATTTCTGTTCAAACTGGTTCTAACAGATTTTATTTAGACTTCCGAATCATCATAAGTCTCAGATGATCTACAGCCAATTAACAGTGGCCCTTTCCCAAAAGATCTACCACAAATAAAAGCCTAAAAGAAACGCAAAAACCAGAAAACCTGAGATCAGTGTTTGCAGGGTAACTGTGTGTTTGGAAATAATATGAGCCTGTGACACGTCCAATCTGCATATAAAATTATCGGACAGCCACACATAACTCAATACCCTCTGTCTTCCATTCTCTGTATTCACAGGATATGAATTCACCAGACTATAGTGGCTTCTACCTGATGACAAATAATGTGCTCATCAAAGCCAGGTCTTTGGAGGAGATTAAGTGAGGATTCCTAAGAAACATGTGCCTACTCTCTAAATGATAATAACAATAGATAAAATAAAGAAGATTAGGTTTTAACTTGAAGGTAATTTCTATTTGCTCAAGTCACTTTCCAGTTATGCTGTCAATGACATTTTATGTTATGCACTGACTGAACTTTATCAAAAGCAAGATAGCAAGTCTTATATACAGCATTAACCAGTGATTTTTTTTTTTTTTTTTTTTTGGGGAGACAGAGTCTATGTCACCCTGGGTAGACTGCCGTGGCATCACAGCTCACAGCAACCTAAAATTCTTGGGCTTAGGCAATTCTCTTACCTCAGCCTCCCAAGTAGCTGGGACTACAGGCACCTGCCACAATGCCCGGCTGTTTTTGTTTAGCAGGCCCAGGCTGTGTTCCAATCTGCCAGCCCCAGGGTATGTGGCCAGCACCTTAACCACTGAGCAACAGGTGCCGATCCTAACTGGTTATTTTTAAAAGATAATTCATAGAAAAGAAAATGGAAGTGTAGCTAAAACACTGAAAGTAGTTTCAATTAATATGGCCAACCTTACCCTATTTTTCAAATTTGTAAATATACTTCTAAATTATATATACAAATCTAAACACCAATCTGTTCTGAAGCCTCTTAGCAATCCTGCATAAATCAATACCAAATATTGATTCTTCAACAGAATATTTTTTGAATTCACATTAAAATTCTCAGTGGGCTAAATGATTTTTTTGGTCAGATTGGCATCTTTTTTGTCATAAGTTTGTAAAAGATGTTCTTGCTTTACAATTTTTAAAAATATATAAAGAGCAATAATGAAGCACCTTTGTACAAGCACCGTTTTATCACTAACAACCTTCATTTGATAAACACATTGGAATGGAATTATCACCAAAGATCCTCAGTTGAGACCACGGAGTAACCAAATAAATATAAAAACAGAATATCTACATTTTCAAATATTAGAGCTTTAAAAATAATTACAGCTCTGTAGAGAAGAACCTATGTTACCTTTAATAATGGAATTGTGTAATACACAGCGTTCAGAATCAAAAGGTACTGGTTTAAAATCACGCTCAGAATAAGTCACACGAACCTTAGTTCTATCACTAAAGCAGACAGAAAAGCATTCTGGCTTTCTCTATATTTTCAGTTGCATCATGATGGAAACAAATTAATTTCACTTTTTTTTGTTACTAACTACAGATAACTGGCCTATGCCTTAATTATATGTAGGTTATGCTTCTCCAGCCTCACTTTCTTGCAGCCCAATCTGAGCAAAAAAAAAAAAAAACTGACACACAAGCAGCCAAGGAACAGTGAATATGAGCATTTTCTGGCACTTAAATGAGCCCATTGCAAAAAACTAAGACTGCCACACACAGAGCGATTTTCAAAAGGAAGGGGTATATGAGACAAATAAAAGCTTTCAAAGAAAAATTTTAAGTCTTTTCTCTTTCTCCCCAGTCTCACTTGGGAGAACAAGACAATTTTTACGTTCAAAGCATAAAACTTGTTAATACAGCTCTCCTGGGGATTAAATGCGGAAGGTGGGGGGAGATGCATGATCAATGTACTTGTTCTACCTGAAACAGAAAGAAATTCTTACAAACCATGTAAAAGATAATTTCACAATGAACTGGGAGAGATTTACCTTCAACTGCTAATCCAGGTTTTTTAATGCTTATGTTTTCCTGCGTAAGATCATTTACATTTAAAAAACTGTTGTGTTCATTTCATTCCAACACGATGCATTCTATCTAGCAAGTAGGATTCACCACTAACTGCCAAACATTTAAGGCCTTCCCACCATTTGTGCCTGAGATTTAGGAGCAGGGCAACAGCACATTCTTCTTAGTTGACATACGTAAAGAGGCCCCAAACACAAAACAAAACAAAAACAGTAACATACTACTAAGCTCACCTATGTGATAAAGTCTGTAGTTGCACTGGCACAAACTTAGTAGAGTTCAAAGTCCCAATCCAGGGGCAACTTTGTGTAGAATGAATGAAGGATGGATGTGACCCCCACAAACCCCCCAACCTCACAGTCACTCGTTGGCTGTGCCACTTTCATGCCAGCAGATCAGTCCTCGGATTTCATTTGGGGCATCAGCAAACAGCCCTTAAGATCTCTTTCAACTTTCTACAGAGGCTGTGCCTTTTATTTGCATTTTAGGCTTCTCTCATCACATGCTTAAGATAAAGGTATTACTTCATTGTAAGGTAATGAAGTGAAACAAGAGGTATCCCAAAAAGAGTATGCTAAGAGTCCCGTCACTAACCCTTAGGAGGAAAGATGTTTGTTACCTAATCCCAATCCAGCCCAAACCAGATCAAACCCCAGTTGGCTGAGAAATCAAAAACAAGGTGCGATAAGATTTTAAGGATTTAAAAATATGTACATGTACACCTTGAACACTTGCCTTACAAATAAATATGCAGGTAAATGGGCTTGGGATAAGGCAAAACCTTTGAATCAAGGCCCTCTGGCTAGGCTTCCAGTCCTTACAAATCCACAGTGTATTATGACTTACAACTTAAAATTTGGGTTTTTTTTTTTAAGTGAAGGAGGAATACATAGAACATGAACCCTTGCATGGCAACCTGACTACAGGATTCTTCATGGTTTGCCTTTAGCTCTTCTGACCACACCTTATAAGTCTTTCAAAGGGTCCAACTTAGTTTTTCTTAAACATAATTATTTTCTTGTTCATATTTTATTGGTTCATTTAATAGTTACCTTCATTAGAAAAACAAGCACCACTGCACAAACACGTCTGAAAAAGCACAACTGAGTTTCAAAAAAAAGAAAAACAAAAACAAAAAACCCAGAATTAATACAAGGGGTGGGGTAGGGGAATAGAGGAGCAGGAAGAGGCAGGACAGGACGGGGATGGGTCACGGTTCACCTCTTGGAGGCAGGACACGCGTGTAAGAGGGACTATGACAAATGAAATCAGTATACGCTAATTCTTTGTACACTCAATGAATCCGAAACACAATGAATTAAAAAAAAAAGAAAGAAAGAAAAACCAAACAACCAAACTTAATAGGAAAATGAAAAGGGGAAAAAAAAAAAGCTGCGTGACTGGGGAGGAAAGGAAAGATAGGTGCACCCTAAATATATGTGCCAAACAGGGGCAAAAACCAGGAAGACAACGGGACAGCCTTTTTTTAGAGTCTCATTTTGCCACCCTCGGTAGAGTGCTATGGCGTTCTAACTCACAGCAACTTCCAACTCTTGGGCTCAAGCAATTATCTTGCCTCAGCCTCCCAAATAGCTGGGACTACAGGCGCTCACCACAACACCCTGTTGTTTTGTGTGTGTGTGTGTGTGTATTTTTTTTTTTTTTAGAGACGGGGTTTTGCTCTGGTTCCGGATGGTCTCGAACCTGTGAGCTCAGGCAATCCACCCTCCTCAGCTTCCCAGAGTGCCAGGATTACTAGCGTGAGCCAATGCGCCAGGCCCTCAGAATGGCTTTTTGAACATATGATTTATTTTCAATGTGGCAGAATTAGTCTGAATTTTGCAACTTCTACCAAAAAATAAAGACTTGCCACCCAGTAGCACTAATATTAACAGTTTAAATGTGTAAGAGCTGAGGCTGGGGCATGCAGATCACCTGAATAACAGCAAGGCCCTGTTTCTACTAAAAACTGAAAAACTAGGTGGGGGGGAGGGGGGGGCTATGAGGGACTCCTGTAGTCCCAGCTACATGGGAAGCTGAGGCAAGAGGATCATTTGAGCCAAAGACTTTGGAGGTTGCTGGAAGCTATGATGTCATGGCACTCTAGCCTGGGGACAGAGTAAGATGCTGTCTCAAAACAAATAAAAAATTAAAAATAAATAAATGTGGGCAGCACCTGTGGCCCAGTGGGTAGGGCGCCAGCCCCATACACCAAGGGTGGCAGGCTTGAACCCGACACTGGCCAAACTGCAACAGAAAATAGCTGGGCGTTGTGGTGGGCACCTGTAGTCCCAGCTACTGGGGAGGCTGAGGCAAGAGAATCACCTAAGCCCAGGAGTTGGAGGTTGCTGTGAGCTGTGACACCACAGCACTCTACCAAGGGCGACAAAGTGAGACTCCGTCTCTAAAAAATAAATAAATAAATAAAATGTAATGGTCAGGAAAAAAAAAAAAAAAGTCTTTAAAAAAATAAATGCATGAGAGCTGACTGATACTTGCTTCTACAAGTCCATCTTTAGGAAAATCTGCATGATGATACTGTTATCTGATGTGTGTGCACTCATGTTATACGTGACGGGGTGCACTCTTGCTATCTCATAATTAGCTTGATGCTAAATAATTATTTTTCTTTCTTTCCTTTTTTGAGACAGAATCTCAAGCTATCACCCTGGGTAGAGTGCCATGGCATCATAGCTCACAGCCACCTCCAACTCATGGGCTCAAGCAAGTCTCTTAACTCAGGTTTTCTGTTTAGGAGAGACAGGGTCTCACTTTTTGCTCAGGTTGGTCTCAAGCTCAAGCAATCCACCCGCCTCGGCCTCCCAGAGTGCTAGGAATATAGGCGTGAGCCACTCTGCCTGGCCCCAAATGATTTTTAATGATTCTTGCCTCTGGAATACATGGGCCAGTCTTAGCATGTTTATCTTCCCGTTTGCTATTTACATTCACATTAGAATTGATTCGGATGCACTAAGGACAACAAGGCACCAGCATCAATGAAAAGGCAGACAGACATACCTCATCCGTGCTGCCATACCTGGAAGGCAATGCTGCCTTATTACCACAGGCCTTTCTGGACTAGAGGCTTTCTTCTTTTAAAAACATCCTAACAGACAACAGGACTCTAAATCAAATAACTTTATTTCCACATCTATTTGTAAGTATTACTATCATTCCTAAAAAGAGTCTTACGTATAAGAACAAACCACGTGCCACTAGGTTTTTTCTCTCCTAGACATAAACCAAAAGTGTATTTAACATTACAGACAGCAAAACAACTACATGCTAACGTCTTTCTAAAATCCAATTGTGCCCTATTGGACATGAAGGAGCTAAGGAAATTTCAGCCCAAAATATGATTCCTTGGTATAAAGAATATTTTGAGGCAGGGCACGGTGGCTCACACTTGTAATCCCAGCACGTGGAGGCTGAGGCAGTTGGATTGCCTGAGCTCATGAGTTGGAGACCAGCCTGAGCAAGAGGGAGATCCTGTCTCTTAAAAAAAATAGCCGGGCGTTGTGGCAGGTGCCTGTAGTCCCAGCTACTTGGGAGGCTGAGGCGAGAGAATCACGTAAGCCTAAGAGTTTGAGTTTGCTCTGAGCTATGACGCCTAGATACTCTACTGAGGGGGGAAAGTGACACTCTGTGTCAAACGGGAAAAAAAGAATATTTTGTATTGAAGTCAATTCATGATCAGAAAGCATTGGAAGAAGCCTTTCCCCTGCCTACATAAATCCTGAGTAACCTGATTTAGAATCAGGAGGGGGCTGCTGACTTCCTTACTGCAGCCCTAGGGTCATCTGAAGCACTCCACCTGTCTCTCAGGTTAGCCTACAAATCAATCTGCTTCCACCCATCCACACATCCACGTGTACTTTCCACAGTCTGCCTCTCCCTTCTAAAAGGCATCTTTAAAAGTCTCTGACCATCACTGAGACTTCGCGTAATCATTCTCGTGATTCCCCCCAACCACATGGTATTTGGAAATAAACCTTTCTCTTATTAATCTACCATAATCGTGAGTTGATCTTTCAGTGAACCAACCAAAGGGAAAAGGGCAGGTTTTCACGGTGATCCTTACAGACACAAAGTCTTCCATCTGGTTCTTAAACTGCCTCAGGAAAGCAGATTTTTGATAAGCATAATCATATTTGTTGAATGCCATATAAACCTGAAGCTTTTGTTCCAGAATTTTTAAACAGATATATATTTCTTCATTTACTAAAAATCAAAACAAATAAAATGGGGTAGTTCAAAGAAAAATAGGCCACATCACCAAGTCCCAAAGCTGCAGTGGGTGTGGAGAGAAGGGAACAGGCAAAGTCCCACAGGCGTGGATGTGGAGAGAAGGGAACACTTTTACTCTGGGAGGCCACCTACCAGCAGGTAGATTGCCCAGCCTAAGCAAAAGAGACACCATCTCTAAAAAATGTTGGGTATTCAGGCGGGCACCTGCAGTCCCAGATACATAGGAGGCTGAGGCAAAAGCACCTGAGCCAGAGAGTTTGAGGTTGCCGTGAGCTATGACACGCCAGCATGACTCTGTCTCAAAAAAAAAAAAAAAAAGAAAACCCTGACTTTACATTTTAAAACATTTGAAATTTATACTGAGTTTATAACTGTAAAGGAATATACATTCTCCAAAAAAGTATGTTCAGTTACGTTAAATTCCCTTTTAGGCAAAATTAGCAAACGCAATATTCCAAAATGATTATATTTAAATTATAAATAAAACTCTTGAAATTCACTGCGTGGGCTGAGAATGGTGGCTCACGCCTATAATCCTAGCGCTCTGAGAGGCCAGCAGCACTCCAGCTCAAAACCAGCCTGAGAAAGAGTGAGAACCCATTTCTAAAAAGTAGAAAAAACTAGCTGGCTGTTGTGGCAGGTGCCTGTAGTCCCAGCTACTCAGGAGGCTGAGGCAGGAAGATGGCTTGAGCCCAGGAGTTTGAGGTCGCTGTGAGCTGGGCTGACATCCTGGCACTGTAGCCCTGGGTGACAAAGTGAGACTCTATTGGGGAAAAAGAAAAAAAAAAAGGAAGGGAGGGAGGGAAAGAAAGAAAGAAAATTAAAAGAAATTCACTGCTTGACTCTATCATTTTATTTCCTGATCAAGGAAGGAATGGTTGTCTCCAGGGTATTTTGAGGACAATTTTCTGTTGCAATTCTGAGCGGTCCAGGGCTTCCTAGTTGGTACTTAAAACTTTAACACATTAGTATTGTCAGCAATACACGTATCAAAATTCCTTACTCAGTAGCTTCCTACTCTAAGAACTCAAATCCAACCACGCTCCACTTCTTAATTTCTGCCCTCTGGTCAGGGCTCTCCCACCACCCTTGATCTTCTCTTCAGTCTGACCCAAATACAGCCTCAGACTCTTGAGATTCCACCTATTTACAGCCCAGTGTTGCCATGAGCAGGGACCACACTTCTGGGGCTTCCAACCCAGTGGGGACCTCTCCAGCCTCTCCAGTGCCTCCCGCCATGGCTCCCCTTTCCACCTCTCTCTACTCACTTGCTGACAACACTTACCTATTAGTAGCTAGATAAGCCCAGACCACTGAGCAAGAAGGAACGGTATCGATGGAGACACAGGGCTGGACGAACAACCAACGAGCACGCAGAACATGACTCCCAATTACACCAAGACTGCTGCTGACACGAGCCACTAGGAAATATGAGCCGCAAGCTCGTTATCAGCCTAATAATATAAAAGATGCGCATGGACCAACCTGGCAATGATAAAAATACCAACGGGGGATAATAAAAAATATACACTGTGACACAGTAAGGCAGTGGAATTTTCTGAGAGCCATGTTCTACTTAACCAAAATACTATAAAAACAATTTTCCTACGTGGCGCCGATGGCTCAGTGAGTGGGGCTCTGGCCCCATATACCAAGGGTGGCAGGTTCAAACCCGGCCCCGGCCAAACTGCAACAAAAGATAGCTGGGCATTGTGGCAGGCACTCGTAGTCCCAGCCACTGGGAGGCTGAAGCAAGAGAATCGCTTAAGCCCAGGAACTGGAGGTTGCTATGAGCAGTGATGCTATAGCACTCTACAGAGGGCGATGCCGTGAAACTGCCTTAAAAAAAAAAAAAAAAAAAAAAATTCCTAGATGTTACCCTAGTAAAATAAATGTAAAAACTCAAGATCAAAATAACATTCATTACTTTGGTGATCAAGATTGTTTCAAATGTACCAACTTGACAATTTTCCAAACTGAGGTTAAATCATTCTTTAACCCTAAGTCTACACTTCTCTTGTAACCTACAACTATCTGAACTATAACAGACTATATGAAGTACTAGCAACATTTCAGAATCAGTACACTGGCTTCTGTCACTCATGAAAAGGAGTTTTCTGTCCCACGGACAGGAGAGGCAGCTGCTGAAAAGCACAGAGGAAGGCTGTGAGAATGGATGATGTCCAAGCTGGCCACTGCTTAGCAGTTGGACATCCCAACTCATCCACTGGCCCACCCCTTCATGCCCCACACAGTCCAGCCTGAGGATCCCATGTCCCTGCCCACCCAACTTCCTCAATGCCATTCCTATCTGAGCACACCCATGACCCTGCTTAATTTAAATCCTTCAGGGACTTCTTTTCCATGAACAGTCCATGTGAGACTCTCAGATCTAACTCTGCCTTCCTCTGCTGCCTAGTCTCACCCTGCCTCTGCCTTCAGACTCTGTCCTTGGGCCCTCAATATCTAACACACCGTTTCACACTTCGCAGAAGGCTCTCCACAAACCCCTAGATCTGGTCAACTTCTTCCCACTCTTCTATGGAGACCAGATCCAAGTTTCTTTCAGCAAGGTCTCCCATGCTCTTGGATGGCCCCCCATGCCTTGTTCAGACCCTGGTACACAGAAAGCAAAACATGGGACCACGACTCTCTTTACACATCTGTCTTCACACAACACCAGAAAGGCAATCACATGACAGGTGCAATCTGTATCTACATCAGTAACATCCCAAGTCCCCAGAAGCAGAGAGCCATCCATCTTAGTCACTAAATATAAGCACCAGAAAACCATCATTATACTTTTAGGCTACTAAGCCGTTCTCACATTAATTTCCCATTTGGGGCTTCTTCCTTCCTTCCTTTGCTCTAGTGTGCTCTACACGAAGCCAGGCACTGCGCCAGGCACTATGAGTAACTGAATAAAGGGGTGAATGAATGACAAATAAGCCTCTCAGGGAGCTTGGAGCTTAGAGGGGGATTCTGTAACCCCAAACACAGCATCGACAGCCACCCCTCCGCACCCGTTAGTGTGTCTACGTAGGGGACACACCTCCGCCACTTCACGATTTTTCCTCTTGCCCACTATTGGGCCCTGTTTGACCAAGGCAGTCATTGCTGTCGCCTTTGACCCTTCATCAAGTTCTACACCCTTCCAACACATGGCAACCGAGGTGCCAATAAATAACTCCTGCCTTTACAGATGTCAGTTCTAGTGGTAGAAGGAACTAAGGAGACAAACTAGCCAGACGTCTTCATTTTAGAGAACAAGAGGCCCCACGCGGAAAGGCTAAATTGCCTGGGCTCCTCCAACAGAAGTGCAGATTTAGAAATCCTATCTGTTCAGTCTTGGCTTGATTTACTTTCCCTCTTCCTTATCCCTTACTTCAGTGTTTTCCTCATGGTGAACTGAACCTATAGTTTTGGGTTTGTTTTTTTTTTTATCTCATGGTGAATTGGACCTATAGTTCAACTTCCATGGCACACTTAAATTATGTTGATCAAAAAAAAGTAAGAAAAAAAAAAAAAAAAGAATATACTTACTGTGTTTTTAACGTCTTTTGAAAATAATTTGTATTAATGATCTTTTAAATTTTTGTGCAGCACACCTAAGATCCTCTCCTGACACACCAGTTGGAAGTCACTGCCTTACTTGATAGTAAGTAATATGTCTCTCAGAATGTGCTAAGCTCAGTCCATATCCATACGAAAAATTAAGCTGGCATTTCTTGAGACAGAGGAAGTGACAAAAACCAAAGGCAATACGGTAACACCGTATAATCTCATAACCACATGTTCCCCCCAGGCTGCTAACATTTTTAACATCTGTGTTAAGATAAAATTATTGGTCCTGGAGGCTGGGTGGGGTGGCTTACCCCAGTGATCCTAGTAGAATCTATGTTTCTGGTTATCCGTCATTGTCGTAACCCTCGAGAATACCAACTCCCTATTAAATAAAGCAGCAATCATCACCACATTCGGTTCTAATTCCATGTTACTCATTTCTCTAGACCATCTTTTATTTGAATTCTTCAGAAAAGAAAATGTTTCCAAATTAAAGTGTCATTTCCAAGCGTTTCACTGATTCTTAAGGTTGGTGTTACATAAGAGGGTGGGGGGGGGAGTCCTCCTTTCAATCTCACCTCAAAAAATGCCCCCTTTCCCCTTCAAAGCAGTAAGATTTATTACGATCACAGTTAATTTATTGAAGATAATGTTCAGCTCATATGATGGATTCTACAGCTAAGTGGGACAGGAGTACACCTATCTTTCACTGCACGTACTGAAGATTTTTAAAAGCTGTTGTAAAACCCACAACTGAAATAAATGTTAAAATACACTGACTTTCGAAGTTTTTAAAGAACCTTCAAATCAGGATAACAATAAACAATGACACCCAATATAAATGTCCTTTAATTTGGCATCTTCTTATCCTAGCATGCAGCTCAATGTTAAAACTACATAAATCTAATTAATTGTTGTTATCATTTGCTCGGATGGCAAAACACGGCATACAGTAAAGTCATCTAGAGGGCTGAATATCAAACTGGGAACTTAACTGCTTATTTTTCCTTCTGTTTGCAATGCCAAGGTTAATTTGTTTCCCTTCTTTATTCTTCTGTCTTATAAAAGGAGGATGTACTTTCTTTGAAAAGGATGTAATTTCCACATTATTTTTATATACAGCGTATCCATCCAGCATATACAATATTAGAATGCCTGGAGTGTGTGTAGAACTATGCACAAGTATACATCAATTTAAGTCCTTTACACCTCACCACGGAAAATGCAGGTTTGGGGGCATCTAATCTCTTGATGTCAAAGGAGTTGATGATTTTCCTAGAAAAATGAAGGCTAATTTTGGGCCAGGCGCAGTAGCTTATGCCTATAATTCCAACACTCTGGGAGGCCAAGGTGGATATTGCTTGAGCTCACAAGTTTGAGACCAGCCTAAACAACAGCGAGACCCCAGTCTCTCCTAAAAAGAAAAAAAAAAAAAAAAAATAGCCAGGAGTTGTCAGCTACTCAAGAGCCCTGGAGTTTGAGGTTGTTGTGAGCTATGACACTACAGTACTCTACCAGGGTGACAAAGTGAGACTCTGTCTCAAAAAACAAAAAAAAAAAAAACAAATTTTTTTCATTTTAGACTAAAATGACCAGGAAAATAGAGTGAAAACATTCATTCCTCCCTACTTTTGAACCAAGACCATCAGAATGGCATGATCTTCAAAGATGACTTGATTCGCATATACCAACTAATGTCTATGGAGAAATTCTTCAGGGTAGCAAGGAGGGGGATCCCTCAAGCCCGCAAAAGGAGAGAGAGAGAGAAAGAGAAAGAAAGGGAAAGAAAGAAAGAAAGAAAGAAAGAAAGAAAGAAAGGTGCATAACCACTATATAGAAAAGTCTTACAACACTAGTGAC
>CAUYPK010161137.1:0-15509 GCA_963574355.1 Loris lydekkerianus | reverse complement strand
GTTTTAAATCTCCTAATTTCGACCCATATTTATGGTTCACTTTTGCTTTAACCTGTGTTCAAATTCAAATATCGAGAATAGTGTCTGAAATCTGTTTATATATATATATATATATATATATATATATTTATATTTTTTTTTTTTTTTTTTTTTTTTTTTTTTTGTAGAGACAGAGTCTCACTTTACCACCCTCGGTAGAGTGTCATGATATTACAGGACTCACAGCAACCTCCAGCTCTTGGGCTTACACGATTCTCTTACCTCAGCCTCCGAGTAGCTGGGACTACAGGTGCCTGCCACAATGCCCGGCTATTTTTTTGTTGCAGTTTGGCCGGGGCTAGGTTTGAACCCACCACCCTTGGTATATGGGGCCAGTGCCCTACCCACCGAGCCACAGACACCACCCCTGAATATATTTTTGAAGATAGATAGCACAGGATTGCTGTCTGCTGTATCCCAGCACCTAAAGCAGTACTTGGAGCCTGGTATGTATTTAATAAAATCATTGTGGAAGGAATAAATTGAGCAGTCAAAGTAGGTCTCTTCAAGGAAAGGAGTTCTAAAGCTCAGATTTAGAGGACAAATAAAAGACAGAATCTGAGCTAGGGGTGTGGGCAGAAGGAAATGTGTGTGTGTTGTAGCCACCTCCAGGATGGCCTCAGGGGTCCTTGCTTTCTGGTGTTCATACCCACTTTAGGCTCTTCCCGTGTCAGATAGGGCCACCTGCCTAATAGGATATTGCAGAAGTCATGGGAGTGTGACTTCCAAGGTTACATCATAAAAGACATTGTAGCTTCTACTTTTCTCCCCCTTGAAGGTTTCATCCTGTAAGAAGCCAGGCTCATGTCATAAAGACACTCACACAGCCCATGGAAAGATCTGTATGGGCAGAAACTGAGGCCACTGGCCAACAGTCAGGGCCAGTTTTTCCCCTGTGTGAGTGAGCCATCTTACAATTAGATCTTCCAGCCCCAGTCAAGCTTCAGATGATTCGTCCCAGAGAACATCATGACTACAACTTCAGGGACCTTCAGCCAGACCTGTCCAGCTAAGCCACTCTCAGCCTCCTGACTCACAGAATTGTGTGAGATAATACAACCTTGTTGTTCTTTTGTGCCCTAAGTTTGGGATAATATGTTACACAGCTATAGCAAACCAATACAGTATATACATGATCAAAGATTTTATTTTATTTTTTTTTTTTTGTCACCCTTGGTAGAGAGCTGTGGCATCACAGCTCACAGCAACCTCAAACTCCTGGGCTTAAGTGATTCTCTTGCCTCAGCCTCCCAAGTAGCTGGGACTACAGGCACCCACAACAACACATTGCTACTTTTTGGTTGTATGTGTCAGTATTGTTTGGCAGGTCCAGGCTGGGTTAGAACCCACCAGCTCCCGTGTATATGCCTGGTACTCTAGCTGCTGAGCTACAGGCACTGAGCCAGATCAAAGATTTTAAAAAAAAAAAAAAAAAGGCTCAAACGGCTAAAGGTTTGAAGGCAAGAGAAATAGGAAATAAGCACCAAAGAGTCTGCAAAGCCAAATCATGGAAAATCTTTCAGGCCATGTGATTCAAGAGTAAGGGAAGTTGAGGAAATGGAACCAGCATGCCCAGAAAACTTGATTTAAAATAGCAACCTGGAGGCCAGGCATGGTGGCTTATGCCTGTAATCCTAGTACTCTGGGAGGCCAAGGCGGTGGATTGCTTGAGCTCAGGAGTTTGAACCAGACTGTGTAAGAGCAAGACCCTGTCTCTACCAAAAGTGTTAAAAACTAGCCAAGCATCATGGCGGGTGCCTATAGTCCTAGCTACTTAGAAGGCTGAGGCAGGAGCATCTCTTAAGGCCAAGAGTTGAGGTGGCTGTGATTTATGATGACACCATGGCACACTATCCAGGGCAACAGAGTGAGACTCTGTCTCAAAAAAAATAAAAATAAAAATAAACAGTAAGGACCAAGCTCCGCTCTTAGCCATTAAAAAAATATATTTAAAAAATCACCCTAAAGAGGAGCAAAAAAAGCAGAAGCTAGAAGGGAATGTGGGGAAAGGGGAAATAAACCTTAGATTGTTTTGTTTCCTTTTACACTGGAGGTATTTGAGTATATTGTGCCGTGTGAAAGAAGCCAGACTCAAAAGCTACTGTATGTTTCTATGTATGACATTCTGAAAAAGGAAAAACTATACGGAAAGAAAACCCATCAGTAGTTGCCTCAGGCTGGCAGGGGTGGAGGGCTGCTGTGCAGAGGAGCTGCCTCCACAGGGCTCAAGGAGAGTCTTTGAACTGATGGAAACTTTCTATTAATAGGTCTTGATCATGGCAGTGGTGATATGACTTGTATGCATTTATCAAAACTCATAGAACTGTGCATAAGTAGTACTCCGTTTTTTAAAAATTGAACTGTTAAAACACATTTGCATTCCCAGAGAAATGTGGCAATAGAAAGGAAGAAATTAGTGATGCTTCAAAGAACTGCTCAAGAAAATGAGAAAGCGAAAGCAATGATTGGGAGCCCATTCCACCAGTTACTAGCTAAGCGGCCTTGAGTGAGTTCATCTCTGACCTTCAGCCTCCTCATCTGTAAAGTGGGTGTCATGATCCCTAGAGTTGATTGCAAAGATTGTGAGATGACATATAAAGTGCCTCCCAGGGTGTCTGGCTTATAGTAAGTGCTCTGCCGATCTCAACTCCTCCTTCTCCTTTCCATCCTGCAAAAATAAGTTCCATCGGGTACCCCCAAACCACAGAATTAGGGGAGTCCTAGGAATGAACAGACTACAGAATAGTCCATAAGGCAAACTTTCACTGCCACACTGGGTACCTTCTAAGTGCCCGGCACTGTGCCAACCTCTCCCTGCGCTATCTCATTCATCCTCCCGCCATGCTATGAGGCCAGTAATTACTATCACCAGGCCAGTCTCAAAGACTGTGCTCTCAAATTCCCATGATGTCATGTCACTAAGCAGGTCTCAGCTGTCACTTCTAGTCCCCTAGAAGAGGCCGCAGATATGCAGGTTGCCCAAGAGATTGTAAGAACTGCAGGAAATCCCAGTTTAAGGTACAGAATTCTGCCCCTTAGGTGGATACTGAAAGGGGAGAAACCTGCCGCTGTCCCAGTGACCTGTCAGAAATGGAGCTCATTGTACCCTAAATCTGTTCCCATCTGGGCTCATCAGTCATGCAAAAGGTCATAACAGTGGTTAAAAACACAACATCTAGACCCCTTTGCTCCAGGTTCAAAGGCCAGCTTTTTACTTACTAGCAGGTATGTGACTCAAAAGGAGTTATATAGTCTCTCAAAGCCTCATTTTCCTTATTCCTATTTTCTGGGGCTGTCTGAGTGATGATGTTATTTGTACACATAAGGTGTTAGACCCTTGTAGTCACTGCTGTGCACATCTGCTCTTCCCACCACAAGATTCCCTATGGAAAGTAAAAAGTGTTTTCTTAATAAACGGACTATCTGGAGGTAGAAAAGTAGGAAGGAAATAACAAGAAAGTGACCTTCTGTGTGGAAACTCAGGTTGGATACACACTGTGCAAAAACCTGTACATGTGAGAATTCAGGAAAAGGAGATCAATTTGCTTCCTGGAAGAACAGCAAGTGTGATATAACAGGAAAGACCCTGTTCTGGTCCTGGGAGAAGTCCTCGCTCGTGTTCTTTCTTCCATGGGTGCCACTTTGCTTGCCAGCTTGTTGTCAGTGTTCACATGGATGAAACAGCACATGTGTAATTATAATACCGTAACAACCCAGGTATTTGTTCGCCTTAGGGAACACAGGGCAGGTTTCAAATGAAGTTGCCATTTTTTGTAAGAAAAACACTTGTCGAAAGAGTTTACTTTCTTCAATTTCATAAGGTTTTGACTTCATATAATTTGGGAACTAAAAAAATAATAGTAATTCCAAAGACATTTGTTATGAGCCTAAATATGACCCCCCCCCCCCTTTCAAATTTTGTAATTTAAAGCCCTGATCTCTGGTCTCTGAGAATGTGGCTGTATTTGGAGACAGGACATTGAAAGAGATAATTAAGTAAAATGAGGTCTTTAGGGTGAGCTTTAATTCTTTCTTTCTTTCTTTCTTTTTTTTTTTAGAGACAGAGTCTTACTCCATCACCCTCAGTAGAGTGCTGTGACATCACAGCTCACAGCAACCTCCAGCTTTTGGGCTTAGGTGATTCTCTTGCTTCAGCCTCCTGAGTAGCTGGGACCACAGGCGCCCACCACAATGCCTGGCCACCTTTTTGTTGCAGTTTGGCCTGGGCTGGTTCGAACCCGCCACCCTTGGTACATGTGGCCAGTGCCCCACTCACTGAGCCACAGGCACTGCCCAGGGTGGGCTGTATTTCAATCTAACTGGTATTCTTATAAGAAGAGAATATGAGACCGAGGTAAGGTAAGGGTTTATGGCACATGTCCTGGGGAAGGGGCACAACTAGAACTTGGATTTTACCTAACAGACGCTAGCAACGTAACCTAATCATCTATACCCTCATATTAATCTGAACTAAAAATAAATAGAATCTTTATAAGGTAAAAAGAAGAAGAAGAAGAAATAATTAGGACACATGGAGAGACATCGGGGGCACATGTGTACTCAGGGACAGCTATGAAAAAAGAGAGCCAGGGAACAGCTTTCTGCAAGCCGAGGAGAGAGGTTGTACCAGAAACCAGACATGTGGGCACTTTCGCCTTGCGCTTGTAGCCTCCTGAACTGTGAGAGACACATTTCTACTGTTTAAGCACCCAGTCTGCTGTATTTTATTATAGCAGCCCCAGCAAACTAATAGCATGTTCTGTTTTGCTTTGTTTTTAAAGTAAACTCTTCTAAAAAGAAAGTTACAGGATCAAAGAGAAATTTCAACAACCATCTTCGCTCCCCAACACCCCCAGCTGAACTCACTCAAGTACTCACTCTGAACTTCTCTGCTTCTTTGTGGTTGCTCTTCAGGATTCCTTCCCACTCAGAGTAGCAATGTGGAGAGCTGGCCTATCTCAAATAGAGGAGAGGACATCAGAGACTCTACTTTAGTCACACAGAACATAAGGAATATGACTTCCTGTTGGTGACTGCCTTCTCATAGGCATGTTCAAATCCAAAGAGCAGGGTCCCAATGTCCCTTGTCTTTGTTGACCTTGTCTCCTGGTCATACCATTTCCTACATGGGTGGTCTTGGCCAGGTTAAAATCTCTAAGCCTTATTTTCCCCATCCACACAATGGACATGAAAATATCTACTTCCCATGGGTGGCCCCTGTGGCTCAGCAGGTAGGGCACCAGCCCCATATACCGAGGGTAGCGGGTTCAAACCTGGCCCCGGCCAAACTGCAACAGAAAAATAGCTGGGCGTTCTGGCGGGTGCCTGTAGTCCCAGCTACTCAGAAGGTTGAGGCAAGGGAATCGCCTAAGCCCAGGAGTTGCTGTGAGCTGTGACACCACAGCACTCTACTGAGGGCAATAAAGTGATACTCTGTCTCTAAAAAATAAATAAATAAATAAATAAAAGAAAATACTTACCTCCCAGGGCTGCCGAAGGTTAGAAACCACATACACCAAGGCCCACCACAGTGCATGGAAGATAGAATATACTCAATGAATTAAAAATTCTATTGGTTTTCTTTTGTCTTCATTAATTGACAGGGTCCATCTGAGAAGAGAAGAAAAAGGAGGGGGAAATGCCATCAATTGCTGTCTGATTAATAAATATCCAGTACTGTTCTGAGAGCCACAGACATGGGTATTCTTTTTTTTTTTTTTTTTTTTTAACATTTCTGTATATTTAGAGGGTACAAGTCCAGTTTTGTTACATTGCATAGCAGTGAGGTCTGGGCTTTTTGGGTACCCATCACCCAAATAGTGTACAATTACACAGTACCAAACAGGTAACTTTTCATCCCTTATCTCCTTGCACCCACTCTCCCAGATGTGGCCATTCCTAATTCTTACTATAATCCTCCATTTACAGGTAAGAAAACTGAGATCCACAGAGGTTATAGTATATCCCCAAGGTCACACAGCTAAGAAATAATAAAGTCAACTAATTAAGTTAATAAATGTGCCCTTTAAAACATGACTTCCACTGAGAAGGGACTGGAGAGTGGCTGGGAGACACACGCTTCAAATTCTTCTCCAAGTGTGACAGAGACTCAACTTGAGCCTATGGGGTGCTGACAGGTGGAGAGAGTGTCCATGCCAGGCTGGGGGTGCACACTACAGTTCTAGCGAAATCCCAGTGCGTGTACTGAAATGCACCCAAGAGCCCACTTTCTTTGAGGAAAATAATACCAAGGTCACTACATGTGTTCCCAGTAGTTCCCAGAGGTTCAAAAAGGACAGAGGGACCAAGATTCTGAGCCTCTTTTTTTTTTTTTCTTTCAAGACAGTCTCACTCCCATCACCCTCAGTAGAGTGCTGTAGCGTCACAGCTCACAGCAACCTCAAACTCTTGGGCTCAAGGGATTATCTTGCCTCAGCCTCCTGAGTAGCTGGGACTATAGCATCCACCATGATTCCTGGATTTTTTTTTAGAGATGGGGTCTCGAACCTGTGAGCTCGGGCAATCCACCCGCCTTGGCCTCCCAGAGTGAAGGTACAAGTCCAGTTTTGTTTACTCCCAGAGTGCCCAAGTCTGAGCCTCTTATGCTCCACCCCACCCCCACACCTAGACCCACACTCTGCTGGGGTGTCACCCCCTGCAGAGGCATCTCCCACTTCTGATTGGGTTCAGTTATGGGAGACACTGGCAGGGAATAGGAGAGATGTCACATTCAGGTGTCAGGACACTAGCTCTCACTGGGCAGCCCTGTCTCCTCAGTCCCAGCCTCCACCAGGCTCCAAATGGCCCACTCCACTCCCTTGCAGCCCTCAAGATGATACTGACAGCTCCCACTGTTGCTGGCTCTGGGGGACTCCAGCCTGCCTTGTTAATTCCCTCAGCCATGCCCACCTCCTTATATACAGTCCTGAACACTTATACAGTATATATACTTATATATACTGTACACATGTAGTATATATACTGAACACATGTAGTATATACTTATACAGTATATATACAATACTATATACAGTATTGAACACTTCCTAGTTGAATCATCTGGGATAAATTCTACTCCCCATTAGGACTCTGATCAAAATAAAATCAGAAATAAAATGAAGGGGGAATCCTGATTTCTAATTGTATCTCCCCAAACCAGTTTCAGATAAAGGTAAAGTAGATGTATACTGACTGATCTTTGGTCTGAGTGTGGACCAGTGAGAAGAAGGGATTGAGCAATTGTATCCAGACAGACCTTAGTTCAGATCCTGACTCTGCCAAAGCCGTGAAGCTTTGGATTTGCCAGTAAAATTTCCTGAGCCTCAATTTTACCATCAGTACAATGGGAATAGTGCACACTTTATGGGATTATTGCCTGGAGGCCGTAGTGGAGGGAAAGCAGATCACTCAGCACCGAGCCCTATTGCAGGTGCTCACTAGATTCTTGTTCCCTTCTCATCTTTCTTCTGCTTCTCTTCTCCAACTTCCCTCTTCTTTTACCTCAATTCCTGTCCTTAATTCAATAAGGAAGGAGGCAAGAAAAAAAGAAAATAACAAATCATCACATCAACACATTAGGATTGCTTCACAGTTCACAAGGAACTTTCTTTCTCTCTCTCTCTTTTTTTTTTTTTTTTTTTTGAGACAGAGTCTCAAGCTGTCGCCCCAGGTAGAGTGCTGTGGCATCACAGCTCACAGCAACCTCCAACTCCGGGGCTCAAGCGATTCTCCTGCCTCCACCTCCCAGGTAGCTGGGACTATAGGTGCCTGCCACAACACCCGGCTATTTTTCAGTTGCAGCAGTAATTGTTATTTAGCAGGCCCAGGCTGGATTCGAACCTGCCAGCTCAGGTGTATGTGGCTGGCGCCTGAGCCTCTTGAGCCACAGGTGCCGAGCCAGACAAGGAACTTTCATAGCTATTACTTTCATTCCTTGAAATAAGTTGAAATTCTTACAGGTGAAGTCCATCACTTAGGAGTACCTCCAGCCACCCAGAACAGGAACAGAAGGCATCATCTTTTAGCGCAAAAAGTAAGAAAAATCAGAGAGGAAGAAAAAAGAAAGAAGAGAAGAAGAGAAGAGAGGAGAGGAGAGGAGAAAAAATGGAGATTTCCTGGAAACCAGAAAACTTTAATTATCCACTACATCAGTTACTGATTGCTCTGAAATAAACCACCCAAATACACTGGCTTTAAACAGCCATGATGTATTATTTCTGTTTAAAGGGTTGGCACTGAAGAGTTTAAGGATAAAGCTCCCCAAGATATACTCCCAGGTACATCTGGTGCTTGGTAGGGCTGTCTGAAGCCTGGGACCAGTTTCTGTACACATGCTGTCATCATCCAGGAGAGTGGCTGAATCTTCTTTCCTCCAAAACAGCAAATGCCAGCAGGGATGCAGCCAGCGAGAAAGAACATGTGTACACCACTGGTGGGACTGCAATTTAGTTCAACCTCTATGTAAAGTAGTACGGAAATACCTCAAAGAACCAAAAATGCACCTGCCATTTGACCCAGCGACCCCACTATTGGGATTTACCTAAAGGAAACAAAAGCCATTTTATAAAAAAAAGACACTTGCTCTCAGATGTTATAGCAACACAATTCACAATCAGAAAGATGTGGTATATGTACACCATGGAGTATCACTCAGCCATTAAAAAAAAAAGTGAACTAATACCTTTTGTAACAACCTGAATGGAACTGAAGACCATCCTCCTAAGTGAGGTATCACAAGAATAGAAAAACAAACACATGTCTAACCTAAATGCAGCCTCAACATCACACAACTAACATGGCATTTCTCCGTAATGCAGAGGGAGGTTAAATCCCCCAACAAAGGCATTCGTGAACCAGAAACTGAACAGCCCACGATGCCTGGCTCTCTTTATCTACAAGTCGAACTGAAACTCAGAGGGGTTGGTCCCGTCTCTCAGACTTGACAGATGCACAGGTACCAGAGGAGCTGCACTGAGACCCTGATGCCTAATCTCTTTCTCATCTTTCTTTTCTTTTTTTTTTTGCAGTTTTTGGCTGGGGCTGGTCTTGAACCTGCCACCTCCAGCCTATGGGGCCAGCACCCTACTCCTTTGAGCCGACTTGGGAAATCACAGTTCTAACTCTGCCTCCTCCTTCCATTTCTCCCAGCTGGATGGTCAAGCCAGAAATGTGCCTCAGTTTCCCCCAGCTGGCTGGAAAAATGGGTCATGGCCTCCTAGAACTTTCTCCCAGGTGTGCTGTGAGCACTAACGAGTTAACATGTCTACAAGTCTGCAGAACTTCACATGAGATGTAATTACAGAGAATTACCATCCAGAGCCTTCTGGGAAGGATTTTGTCAGAGTAGGTAAATAAATTATATCTTGTGGTTCTGTCTTTCCCATGGGCTGATTAACTCTTCCAGAGAATGCTCCCCAGTGACTGAGGTGATGGAGCCCCTTTGACAAGCCCCACCTCCCACAATTCATGGCTCCCTCTGTCTCCAAAGACTCTCTGGGTTCCCACTCTAGAAACATATCTCTTACATGGTCTGATATGGGTTCAAGCCCCCAAACTGCTTGCTGGAAGCCTGTGTGTGTTGGGGGGACCCCTCCAGCCTTAGCCCAGCCCCAGGTGAGCAGGGTTCTAAGAGTTAAACATCCTCTGCAGGAATCCTGGGTAAATACCATCCAGGCTGCCAGATTTATTGCCTTTTAATGCCTCTCTTGTCATTCCATTAGCCCTTCCTTCTGAGACCTCTATCTCTTCCATCTGACTTCTCTCCACCCATACTCTATAACCCCAGGTTAGGTATTTTTCCCATTAGCTTTTGCACTGAGGGCTGGACATTAAAAAATCATTGAGCTCCCCCCACCACTGTACTATTCAGTTAGACCCTCCTTATCTGTTCCTGAGCATCTTGCTGCTTCTCTCATTTTCTCCCATAAATTGCTAGTCTCTTCTCTCTCCTTTCTGAGAACTTCTCAACAGAGCCATTGGCTGCTTGTAAAATTGACTTCTAAGTCAGTGGACTCATTACTCCCAGGACCCCTTTCTTTTGTTTCAATTTAGCCAATGCATGTCCTGATCTATTGTCCCAAATGCAGCTCCCCTGAGTTCTACAGCTGGCCACCTCAGTCCTCTGTGCAAAAAAGCCTTCCATGATTTGCCACTGCTGAAAACAACATCTCGACTGTGAAGCCCAGCATGCCACAGGTATCCTGGCACTGTCCTATGGCTGAGATGCATGATCTGGATCAACACTGCTGAGTTCAAATCTTCACATTCTTGCTTCCTCCGTGACCTTGGGTAAGTTACTTGACCTCTCTGTGCTTTAGTTTGCCGATGTGTAAAAATGGGTTGATAATAATGGGTTTATAACTCCAAACACCAATTTTCTTGGTGGTGGAGGTGGGTAAGACTAAGGTGAGGTTCAATATGTATCAGGTGTTTAACACAGGGTGAGTGCTCAGAAAATATGAACCCTTATCATCTGCCAACTCAATCACTGACAAACACTCCTACATCCTCAGCCTCCCTGGTTCACACCACCAAATGATCTGTCATCTTCTGAATACTTCCTGCCCCTTCCCATGTCTCTGTGTGCTATTTCGTCCATCCTGAAAATCTCCCCTCCTCCAACACCACCTGTTGAGGTCAGCTCATCTATGTGGCTTCAAAAGTCCCCTTGTCCATGAAGCATTCCTTGATGCCCTGATTCTCCACTGTTACTTAGCAGCTATAGTTGCAGTTATAGTCCTTTTCACATCCTAACAACAGAATCTTCAAGGCTCAGCCCAAAGATCATTCACGCTAGAAATCTTCCCAAGTACTGCTTGGCAGACTCTAAGGGCCTGTCATGTTCCTAATGAATGATGATTGCCACTAACCCAACCTTATTTTCTTCTCTATGCTAAATCCTCCTCAACCTAGGCCCATTTGACTCTGTTGATAGGCTGCTATGTAGAAATTGTTCATTTCTTGGCTTTATTCTCTCATTCTCTATTGGTCTTGTAAGTTTAGGCCATGTAAGTTGTTTATTTTAGACTTCAGAATATTTTAACCTGGAGAAATGGTGCTCATTCATTGATTCATTGGGGGGGGGGAGTGCATTGAGTACCTACTATGTGCCTGGCAAGTTTCTGTGCTGGCTACTGGGGACACAAATGTGAACCAAATAGAATGACCCTAAACTCTTAGAGCTTTAAGGAGCAAGACAGACAATTGAATGATCACATAAAGGCACAACCCCAATAAAAAGTTTGTCGTTATAAAAGGCATGTAATAGAGAGTTTACATCTGATGTAAATGCATGTAATAGAGAGTCTACATCTCGTCTTTTCTCAGGAAAGGATTCTCAAGTGAAAAGGATGGACAGGGGTCACTCAGGGCATAAGGAGGCAGCTTGCAGCCTTTGTGGCAGGGAATTCATGGCAAGGATGGGTGATGAAAAGAAAATCAGGCGTGTTATATCAGCCAGCTACAGCTGTGAAACAAACAACCATAAGTAATATTTGTTTCTCATGTCTGCCCAGGTTGGCTTGACCTTGGCAGGGCTCAGCAGGACTGTTCTTCCAGCTGCAGGTCTAAGAGGTTGGCTCCTAGATGCAAGGTGGGCTGCAGTCTGTGCCCACTGTGTGTTCACTCTGGGTGGGTTCCCAGGCTGAAGGGAAGCCCTTTTCTCACACAGAGACATGAGAGGACAGGCAAAACCATGCAATGCCTTCTAAAGCCTGGGGTCAGAATTGGCCCATTGTCATTTCTGCCCACTCTTGATTAGCCAAAGTAGGCCACATGACCAAGCATAAAGTCAAAGGTCAGAGAAGGTACTCTAACCTTAACTGAGAAAAACTGCCATGTCACAAGGCAAAGGGCATACAGACAGAGATGTGAAGTTTCAGAGTCAATAAATAAGTTGAGCATGTGACAAGAGTAGAAAAAATGATTGAGATCTTGAGGTGAATTGAGTGAGAGAAGAGGACCAGAGCTAGACAGCAGGGCCTTCCAGGCCTTTTGGACATTGGTCCTTCTCTAGAGGGCAACGGGAAGCTGTTAAAGATATACAGTGTTAGAGGGATGAATAATGATTTGATGTGGATTCTAAAGTGGTCCTCTGGCCACTGCTGTAGGGAACAGATTGGAGAAATGATCAAAATTCCACACACCTTATTTCTTCCAATTCTGCCTGTGTTTGTATGTGTATGAGTATGTGTGTGTTTCTACCTCCAAGTGTACATATCCATACTTCTTGGGAGAATATGGTGCCCTAAGATTTGTCTTCTCACATATCTGCAGATCAGCTTATCTGTACATCAACTGGAACAATATCAATTCAATTGCTTCATCTCCTGAACTCCCTACATACTGATTCACATTTTCCCAGCAAGGATAGCAAGACGTTTCCATTTGTTTTACAAATGTTATTAATTTCACTCCCAAAAAGTATTTCCCGTGTTGTCCTAATTACCATAATAGCAATAACAGCTTCCGAGCATTCTGAACTCCAATGTTTGCCAAGGATTTTTATCCAAGGTCCCTGAGAGATAGAACAGGAAGCCTGGGCCCCATTGCATGGGTCCTGAGCATTGGAGAGGTTGTCGGTTGGCTCTGCTCATGATATCAGGAAGAGGAGGGTGAAGTCAGTTATTTTCACTCAAAACCCGCAGCTCACTTTTCTGCCAACTCACCTGTCCAGCTTGATCATGAAATTCTAATCAATAAATCCAGCTGATGCTGTATTCCTAGGGCCTTTTGAGCAGTGAGAGCAGTGACTATATCCTAAGAGGATATTTCAGAAACGAGTCCACAACCAAGTTCCCTGAGAACACGGCTGAACCTCCCTTGCCTGCAAACATTCCTGAGAGTCCCTGGTTTCTCTCAGTCAAGGGAAACATCCATCTTAAGGGAATCAGCCAGAAAAACCTGTTTGCCAGCAAAATTTTACTGTTTTCACAGATACAGAAAGAAAGGGGCTATATGATTTGAATGGCTATCAGTCTAAAAAGCAAGGAATACAATCTGATCTTCTTCACTTCACCACCATGGCACCCACACCTCAGACCCTCAGACTCCATGGCTCAGAGCTGCACCTGGCCACCAAGCTGGGAGGGGCAGCAGGTTCATGATGCTTGGTAACATGAGAAATAAGGCAGGCACAGCAGGACTACAGATTTGCAAGGCTGGGGTGAAAACTCAAGCTGCTTCTCTTTTGTCAGCCTTTTTGAATGAAAGGAGAAGATTTACTGCTAGCATCAGCGGACAGCCATCACAAATGGATTTGAGACAGCAGGGTAGTAGGCTGAACTGACCACGGAGGGATCATAGAAAGTTCATTTTTTAAGACTCATCCAACATCGTGGGCACAATAAAGTGGCACTCCTTGCCAGAGAAAAGGAAGAAGGATTCAGTTGGAAGCTTTGGAAGCCAACGCCATTAAATGTACAGCCAAATTGCTGAGGGTTTCAAGATGTAAATGTTTTCAGTATCACTTGCAGCCTGACAGTTTCAGTCCATTTAGCAAGATCTGCTTGCAGTGTAGGCAAAAGTCTTGAGGTCCAGTTGATGGTGCACCACATTTATTATTGATAAAGGTGGGGGGGGGGAGATGCTTATCTCTAGGTAACACTTGGCCCAACACTGTTACCATCTGTGTAGCAGATAGTTGGGTTTACCCAGAGCTGCTGTGTACTCACATTTCCCCACTGGGTCTGAGTCTCTCTTTTTCAATAAAGATGATTCCTTAAGTGTGGAATTAAACAATGTGAGCTATTAAAAGACATCCCATGGAAATAAATTCAGAATACAAAGAAACCCTTTAAAAAAATACATTCCCTGGCATAAAAATACATTTCAAAAAATAAAAGAAAGTGATGCATTTTCTCTCATTGCCCTACATTGCTCTGGAAGCCTGGACAAATGCAAGCTGAGCTGATCCTTTGCCTCAGTGGGACCCCACCTTCGAGCCACACTGTCCTCCTCCTCCTCCTGTTGTTGTTGTGTGCCCGTGTGTTTTCTTTCTCATCTATAAACAAGTGATTAATGCCTTGCACAGAGGTACAGACACGCCTTCCCCGCAGCAAGAAAGCCCTTGCCAGATTCCCCAGCCTTAATTCTGCTGTTAACAGTCCTCAGGCAGAGGGGAGAAAGTAAATCCTCTCCTTCACCAAGCAGACCTGCGGGCAATGTGGTTTGTTTAAAGTCTCTTGGCTGAGTGATGGACCTGCCTCCTGTTTGTTCTGAGGGAGTGAGTACTTTAAAAGTAAAAATGAAGGGGAAAAAAAAATCTGCACAGTTCCCTGAAGCAGTTTCCGGTTCGTAAATATCACTGAATTGGATACCCCCAGATGCATGGAGTCTTTGGCAGGAGAATCTTCCTCTAACTTTTTCAAAATTGGTGGGGATTAGAGGGATGAACCCTTTCCACACACAGTTTCACAGGTCCCTTTTTCATTTGATTTGCAAGAGGAGTCCTGACTAGGTCTCTAGATTTAGGGAACCCCTAATGACAGGCCAATGGGTGCAGAGAGAACTTCTATGCATATTGTTTCTAAATGGTATCTAGCCTTTCTAATTTCCATTGCAGTGCAGTTTAGTGGATGTAATATGTTAAATCAACAGAAGAGGCATATCATTTAGAATTGCAAAAACACATAGCTGTGGAACAGTGTCTATTCAAACCTTAGTTTTGAATGAGGTGATGTCCTCTCAGGGAATCTGGGAGTATTCCACCTAGTAAATTAGAAGAAATGAAAGAAGTAAAATTTTCTTCTCCATTTTCAAATCCCTTACTGAAATAATGAATCCATCCAAAAAATGACCACTAAAGGCTGGTCATGGCTAGCTGCTAACAAACTAAGAAGGAAAAAAAGCAACATTGTGAGGCTCCTGGTAGAATCATTCTTTAAAGTCTATGAAGGGGGCTTGCCCAAAGAAATAACAATGAGCCTCATAAGCATCTCTTTGAATTAATTAATAAATTAACTTATAATTATTATTAGTGCATAATAGTTGTAAGATCTCTTTCTTATTTGCCAGTTTGCAGCAAACACAAGGGACAAAGAAACAACAAATGACAGGGTGGGGATACAAATGACAAAGAGCTAGAATAATTCCATTATTTCAATTTTAATGCAATCATTGTGTTTTGGAGGATATTTAATTATAATATGGTGGTTGTGTTATTTACTTTTAAAGTTACTCTCATCTTTTGGAGATATACACTGAAATATTTACAGATAGAATGAAATGGTGTCTGGATTTGCATGAAAACAATCCACTGTGGGTATAAATAAAAGAAAATGAGCCATGAGTTGTTAATTATTGATGCTAGTGGTGGGTTATGGGAATTCATTATACCAGTTTCTCTACTATTTTACAGTGAAAATGTATGAAAAAAAAAAAGTTTGAGGGTGGTGCCTGTGGCTCAGTGAGTAGGGCGTTGGCCCCATATACTGAGGTGGTGGGTTCAAACCCAGCCCTGACCAAACAGCAAC
>CAUYPK010161135.1:0-10779 GCA_963574355.1 Loris lydekkerianus | reverse complement strand
GGAATTATAGGATCGAAAGGCAGGTCTATTTTTAGGTCTCTAAGTATTCTCCAAACATCCTTCCAGAAGGGACGTATTAGTGGGCATTCCCACCAGCAGTGTAGAAGTGTGCCCTTTCCTCCACATCCACGCCAACATTTTGTGCTCGTGTGTCTAGATGAGCACATTGGAATTGGTAAAGTGTTGTGTGTCTTTATGTGCTCCTGTGTCTAGATGAGCACATAAAGACACAAAACAGTTGGGCAGTCATAAGCTACATGTCTTAGTCACCTTACCATTTCCAATGTTGTTTCATTTCTTTCCTTGGCTTGAGATGGTTTCATTTCTCTTTGGGTTATATTTGCTTCTTTTTAAAGGTTTTACATGTTTATCTGCCCCTTGCCTTTTTTTGTCTTTTAAAAATTTTTTTTAAATTTTATTTTAGGTTAATGTGAGGGTACAAACAACCAGGTCAAAACATTTGAATTTGTTAGTTAGAGTCCCCCTTATAGTTATGTCCCACACTCAAAAGGTGTGTGGAACACCCCCACACTGTGCCCATTCAGTGGGACCATCCCACTCCACCTCCCCTCTCCCACTTCCTCATTCCCCGTTCCCCCATCATGAATTAAAATGAGTTTTTCTCCAATGTGGGCATACATTAGATCATCTACTGGTTTCATGTTATCTTTCTTTATTATCCCCACTTCACTAAATGTATTGCAAATGCTGACACTGTTAACTGTGTGTATTGCCTGCCTAATGCCATGTGCCTCCTTTTTATGCTGCCAGGGCCCAATGTTTTTCTTCTGCATTCAACTCATACTCTGAAAGGTCATAGTCAGTCACAGGGGTCTCATCTTCCTTGTCCATGATTGGTTTGGGGAAAGGGTATACAACCTAGTTTTAGCCAATAAGACACTTATATATTCATTTACATTCATTCCAGAAATACTTCCTGAGCACCTACTACATGGCAGACCCTAGGTGCCAAAGATATAGCAGTGAATAAAACAGTCATGTTTCCACCAACCTCCACCAAATTCTAATCGCGAAAGGAAAAAAACTAATAGAAAACATGAAGCGTATCAAAGGACTTCTGAGAAAAGATTTGTCACTTTTAATATTTTTTAGATAATGTCAAAGGAAGAAATTATTTTGTTTTCTTCTCTTGACATATATGAATAGGATGTGATACTTGGAACTTTGGCAATACAGAGAGATGCTGGCTGATCTAGCAAGAATGGCAATGCAGAAAGAGGGAAGAACCATCACTGAGCTGGCAAACTAATCAGCCTGGTCCCCACATTGTGTATGCCACTACTGCAAGTTTTCTACTACATTTTGTTGATAGTATTCTAATTAATATGACGAGCATCAAACTCTCGCTCTTTGTTGACAATATGATCTTATACTTAGAAAACCCCAGAGACTCAACCACAAAACTCCTGAAAGTGACCAGGAAATACAGTAATGTCTCAGGGTATAAAATCAATGACCACAAATCAGTAGCCTTTGTATATGCCAATAACTGCCAAGTTGAGAAGCAAATCAAGGACACAGTTCCCTTCATAGCAGCTTCAAAGAAAATGAAATACCTAGGAATATACCTAAAAAAAGAGGCAAAGGATCTCTACAAAGAGAATTCTGAAACCTTAAGAAAAGAAATAGCAGAAGACATTAACAAAGGGAAGAACATACCATGCTTTTGGCTGGAAGAATCAACATTATTAAAATGTCTATTCTACCCAAAGCAATCTACAGGTTCAATGCAATCTCCACTAAAATACCAATATAATACTTTGAAGAACTAGAAAAAATAGTACTTCATTTTGTATGGAAACTGAAAAAAACTCATATAGCCAAGGCTATTCTTAGTAATGAAAACAAAGCCAGAGGCATGACTCCACTAGATCTCAGGTTATGTTACAAGTCCACAGTGATCAAAACAGCACGGCATTGGTTTAAAAATAGAGGTATAGACACAAGGAACAAAGTAGAAAATGAAGAAATGAAACCAGTCTTTTATTGACAAAAAAGCATACAGTGGGGGAAGGAATTCCTATTCAACAAATGGTGCTAGGAGGATTGGATAACCACATGTAAAAGACTGAAATTGAACTCACACCTTTCAACATTTACAAAAACTGACTGAAGATGGATAAAAGATTTAAATCTAAGTCATGAAACTATAAAAATCTTAGAAGAAAGTATGGGAAAATCTCTTGATGATGTCAGACTGGGGAAAGATTTTATTCATTTATTTATATTTTTATAGTTTGAAATTTTATTTTTATAGTTTTTATAATTAAATGAACAGACATGATTATGTAATTACTTCTATCAGACTATAGTTCACAGATATCCTCTATCTCTAGTGCAAGACTATACCTGCCACAGTGTCTGGAATACTCACGGGAGATGGTCATGTCAAACCTTCTCTTGGACAGTGCTGGATACAAATAGAAGAATTCTCCTCTTTAGCTAGGGGAAAATTTGTATGACTTAGACTTCAGTGGCCATTGCAACAACAATAACAATAAACAAGTGGGGCTTATTTATAAGCTGAAAAGCTTCTGCATAGCTAAGGACCTAACAAGCAAAGCAAAAAGACAAACTTCAGAATGAAAAAAGATATTTGCATGGTATGAATCTGACATAGGCTTGATAACTAGAATGTATAGAGAAGTCTAATTAATTACCAAAAAAAGGAGCAAACAATCTTATCTACCCTTGGGCAAGGGATATGAATAAACCTTCATATTCATATGAAGGATGGCTAAAAAATAAAAAAGTGCTCATAGTCCCTGATTGTCAGAATAATGAATGCAAATCAAAACCACCCTGAGATATCACCCAACCCCAGCAAGAATGGCTCACATCACAAAGTCTCAAAGCTGTAGATGCTGGAATAAATGTGGAAAGAAGGGAACACTTTTATACTGTTGGTGGGACTGCAAACTAATACAACTTTTTTGGAAAGAAGTATAGGGAATCTTCAAAGAACTCAAATTAGACCCTCCATTTGATCACACAATCCCATTAACTAGGCATCTACCCAGAAGAAAAAAAATCATTTTATCATGACAACATCTGCGGTATATTGTTTATCAGAGCTCAATTCACAATTGCCAAAATGCGGAAACAACCTAAATGCCCATCAACCCATAAATGGATTAATAAGCTGTGGTATATGTACACCATGTAATACTATTCAGCCCTTAAAAAAGATGGAGACTTTACATCTTTTGTATTAACC
Organism: Loris lydekkerianus; assembly: GCA_963574355.1. Classification (NCBI taxonomy): domain Eukaryota; kingdom Metazoa; phylum Chordata; class Mammalia; order Primates; family Lorisidae; genus Loris; species Loris lydekkerianus. The sequence continues at coordinate 7,541 of CAUYPK010161135.1, read as the reverse complement.
TGGATGAAGTTGAAACCCATTCTTCTTAGTAGAGTATCACAAGAATGGAAAAGCAAGTATCCAATGTGCTCAATCTAATATGAAGCCAGTAGATGATCTAATACATATCCACATAAGAGAAAAACTCAAATCAATTCAAAGTGAGGAGAGGGGAAACATGGGAGGGGAGGACGGGTGAGGAGAGAGGGGAAATGAGTGTGCTCCCACATAATGGGCACAATGTTAGGGTATACAACACACCTTTTGGGGGGGACACAATTACATATGGAGCTCTACCTAACAAATGCAAATATTATAACCTATTTCTTTGTACCCTCAGTTAACCTGAAATAAAACAAAAAACCCACAAATACTTAACTGAATGAACATATGTTTTAGCACCTAGAATTTTGCAATTTTTATGGCTTCTTTTTACACAAAGGCATGGCCTTTATCATTCAAAAACTTACATTCTTATTAATGAAATAAGAAGCAAATCTCCTGCTGCCCTCTCTCTTTCATTCTTTCTCCTTTCTCTCTCTCTCCCCCTTTGCCTTCATTTCTTCTTTCTTTCCTTCTATTCCTTTCTACCTTCTATTCTTCTTCACCAAATATTGAGCACATTCTATGTAGCCAGTATTGCGTGCCACATAAGACAGTGTTTTTTGCCCTTGAGAAGCTTGTTTTACTCCAAGAAAAGAAAAGATGCATTTAAATAAATTTAGCATATATTTGCCTGGTGAATAGTATCTGGTAAACAGTGAATGCTGGCAGTGCCTGTGGCTCAAAGGAGTAGGGTACTGGCCCCATATACCAGAGGTGGCAGGTTCAAATCTGTCCCAGCCCTGTAAAAAAAAAAAAAACTGGAAAAAAAAGTCATAAACAGTGAATGCTACTGTCTCAGTCAGTTCAAACTGTTATAACAAACTACTGCAGACTGGATGGCTGATAAACAACAGAAATTTATTTCTCACCATTCTGGAGTCTGTAAGTCCAAGGTCAGGGTGCCAGCATGGCCGAGTTCCGGTGAGAGTCCTCTTCTGGGTTTCAGACTGCCCACTGGTTGTTGTACCCTCACAAGGACAGAAAGATATCTAGAGAGCTCTCTGGGATCCCTTCTAGAAGGACAGTAATCCCACTTAGGAGGGTGTCATCATCATGACCTTGTCACTGCCCAAGGGCCCCACTTCCTCATACTATCACATGGAGGGTTAGGATTCCCACATATTTATTTTGGGGGCACACAAATATTCAGATCATAACAGCTACCAACATTCAATGTGAGGAGAGAGAAAGCTATGAGCAGAGTTCATGTGGAGATCCTTGAAGAAAAGAAAGTGGTGTGTGAACTGGATTTAGTATAGTAATGAGAATGTGTAAGAAAAGGGAAGACAAAGAAGGGGGGATATAAAACAAAAGCGTAGGTGTACAGATGTACATTGGGTGTCCAAGGGACTGTGACGGGCTTGCTTGTCAAAGGCATATGTTTCCCGTGGAACAGTCATGAGAGATGTTTAGGAAGGGTACAGTGGGGTCATAACACAAGTCTTTGGAGGGTGGGGTCATAACACAAGTCTTTGGAGGCCAGGCAAATGCTTGGCCTACATCTCTATGCAATGTCTATTTAAGCAAGGCAATAACACACAGAAGAGAACTTAAGAATTGTCTGTCACTGTTGTAAGCAATGGAAAACAGCATTTGTTTCACTAAGCTGAAGTGTGATGTTTGAGTTAAAATTGAGTTTCAAAGGAAGAATGAACAATTTCAGTCCAGAATACCACACTACAAATGGAAAGAAAAAGGTGAATATTTATACAGTTCACTGAATCAAAGACCCCCATAACAATGGTGAATATTTTTAACTGTTAGAGTTTGATTATAGCATGGCTAAGAGCAGAAAACAACAGAAAGCAACAGAACCACTAAACCCATCATTACTTCAAAACAAGCAAAGTTTTAAATTACAAACCCATAACCAAAATGGTAGTTTTAAAATGCACGGTCTGTTTAACTCATTGATCACATTCAATTGTTTTAAAACATAGTATTTTAAATCCTAATCTGATCACAGAAATCCCATTTAATAAAATGAGCAGTCTCCTAGAAATACCTTTTATTAATCTATCACAGTCTATAACCATTACAAAGGCTTGCAAATGCCAATAAGAAAAGGAATGTTTTATTGAAAATACCTCCTAACACAGAACTACCCAGATCTTGACTGGTTTACTTAAAGAGTTTCAGAGGAGAAATGCTAAGCATTATCAAAGGTCTTTCCAAAACCGGAAACGGGGGGTGGGGGGGGGATACACATAACAATCTCCTGTAGGAATGACACTTTGACACTTTAAATTAGTTAGTGTTTTCCTAGATCATTTATTAGAACTTTATAGCCATATTTTGAAATTAAGAACCATTCATTTTATACATTCTATTAATACTTTATGTATTATGTTAAGAAGGAAGAACTTCTGCAGTTTAAATTTCTCATTGGCTCTCTGTCTCCAAAAACACCATTTGCAAAGGTATGATGACTCAGATCCTCACCTGGCAGGTAGGAGACAAAGTATTCTCTTTTCACTCAGGAAGACAGTCTGGGCTCATGCCAGGAAGAATCTTCTAACTAATGTGTGAACACTCATTGACAATATTTACCCGCATGCTTTTATATTAAAAGATAGCCAGTGATTTTTAGATATTTAGTGAACATGAATACTTACGTGAATTAAGCTTCCTTCAACTTGAAAAAATATATTTTTTTAAATTTCAGGTTATTGTGAGGATACAAACAACCAGGTCACCATTGTTGAATTTGTTGGGTAGAGTCCCTCTTATAGTTGTGTCCCTGCACCCCAAAAGTGTGCCATACTCCCCTACCTTGAGCCCTTTAAGTGGGAGCACACCAATCCCCCCTCATTCCTCCTCCCCCAACTTGCATAGAATTTAATCAACTTGAAAATTTTGATGTGAAAGTTTTCTCAACTGCCAAAGATGACATCCCAAAGGAAAGCAAAGGATGAAAATCAATGACACACTGAATTTTCCCAAGGTGAAAGAGCATGCCTGTTAGTGAAAAGGAATTGATTAATATTCTGCCCAATTCTCCCCCCAGTGTGTGTAATTATTATACATGTGGGAATTGAAAGACTGATTATGCTTTTCTTTTTATCCTTTGCCTTCTCTCTCTTCTGATACGTGTATGCCAGAGTCAAGCAGAGTGCTATTCTGCTAGAATTAGCAATGAACGCAGCCATGCCCTAATACAAGTTTAAGCGTACAAAATAATCTGCTTTAAAAGGAGATGATGAGAGAGAAGCTGGCCGCTCTTTTTCGGTCTGGCCACTCCACCAATCACAAATTGTAAATGCACACAGGACTATGCAGCGTACTCTCTCTGTTGGCGAGATTTCTTCCCCATTTCCTATTTTCTCCAGCATAAATGCGTTTACATGAGCCGTCATCTAGTTCTGAAGTGTGATTTCAAGCTCATTCTTCAATGTTAACACTTCAATATTTAGCACCACCTAAAACTGAATCTTTCAACTCACGGATATACATACACATGTAGGATACAGAAAGACTATAATTTTGTATAGAGATTTCTCCAAATATTTTGTTTTCATTAACCCCTCTTAAAAAAAAAAAAAAAAGACTGATTATGTCATCATCTTGTTCAGGTTTTTTTATTATTGAATTTTACAACTACCAGTTGGTCTTACGGGAATATTTGGGTGTTGTGAAAGTAAGAGTAAGTTTCAAAAAGAAAACTTTTCAGACAGAAATTGACAGCATGGAAGGTATTTATCTATTCATAGAGAGATGACATTTAATTCGATTTATTTTCTTGACTTATTTTGACCTCTCTGACAGTATGAGAGACTGTACATAAGCTTAGACAAATACGGTTCCCAGAATAATCTTTACCCAAAAGATTATTCAGTAGTATCCACAATGTTCTAGGGAAGAAATGATAAGCAACCAAAGTTCCAATCCTAGTACGCAGTGCATCAGACACATATGAGAAAGTGAAAGAGAGTAAGACCAGGAAAGCATTTACGAACCTAGAAAGAAAAGAAAGGAGAAAAAATTTCCCAGGCACATAAAATTTCTTTAAAAAATAGTTCCCTGTGAACAAGTTTGCTAAAATTAGAAATAAATATCTAGTTAAAAAAAAAAAAATAGTTCCCTCGTAAATAACAAAACAAAATAAATATTCCTTTAAGTAAAAATGTGCATACCTTTTTTAATTTAATAATCAACATCTGGCATATATTCAACCACTTGTTTGAGACCCATCAAAAAATACATATTGCAAAAACACCCATTTCAACAAATCACTTCAGCTTTTTACCCTCTTGAGGCATGGTAATTATTCCCTGTACATGTTGGGCATTCATATCCTTATTTTAAAAGATTTACAGTCTCAGCTGAGGCAGGAGGATTGCTTGAACCCAGGAGTTTGAGTTTACAGTGAGCTATGATGATCCCACTGTACTCTATCCTGGGCTACACAGTGTGACCTTGTCGTAAAGAGAGAGATGGAGAAAGAGGATTTACACCATTGCTCTCGCCCCCTAGGATGCTGTCATTTTCATGTATTCATCATTAAAAATGAACACCATGCCCCCATTTCCTTTTTCATTTTCTTTTCTTTTTTTTCTTTTTTTTTTTTTTTCTTTTTCATTTGAAAGGAAGACTGGACTGGGCTTTATTAGCATCTTAAATCTATTTTTCTAAAAAACAAATACCAAAAACCTACCAACTTTCCCCTGTGATGTTAAAAGTCACTAGATGGTCTTCAATTTCCTGCCTTTATAGGATGCTTTCATGTTCGGAACTTGAGACACATCTTGAATTGGCTTTTACTCAAAGAGAACTTGAGTTGGCTTAAATTTGAATAGATAAACTGTTTGTTTTGTTTTAAACTTCTTTAAAACAAAACAAACACACACACACAAAAAAACCAAAAAACAAAAAATACAAAACAAAAAGACCAAAAAAAGAAAAAAAGAAAGAAAAGAAAAGAAAATTTTCTAACACTTTTACCTGACATTTCAAAAACCTAAAAAACATTAATTCACTTTACTAATTCAAAAACACAAAATAGGGGGACATAGTATATTAAAAAGGGCTAAGACTAATAAATATTATTCACAATCACAAATCAGAAGATACTAGGAGTTGAAAAGATTAGTTAGTCAAAACATGCTAGGAGACAAAATATGTGAACCTAGAGGATGAATGTATATGGCTGGTCAGTTTGGTTTCAACCAGTTTGCCACAGATAATTTATTACCACCCAGTTACCATACAAATGGGTAGTCCAAGAAGGAACGATGATGACCTAAAAATCTTTCAATATCACTGGAAAAATTGAAGCACATATCCTACGAGGTCATTTGCTTTGAGTGTAGATGAAGGATTCTTCATGTGACATGACTTACACAAGGTGTGAGAACCCTGGTCCTATCATCTTTTGGATGGAACAGCATATTCTTCACAGATACCACTGCTAATAATAAACGTACGCTTTTCAGACTTGATTCAAATGTTAATTCCATTTATTTGTATGTCACATACACAAAAGAGTTTTCTAATGTCAGATAACAGAGGATAAACATAACAAACATAACCATCCATTTGCTTGCTCTAAAATTACTGGAGCTTAACTCTGCAATTTAACATACTGCATTTTATTTCGTTATTCTCAATATTCCCCTTTGGGAGCAAGCTAAGAAACATACAGCTTTTTCCATCCTAAATTTATAAGTAAAAGGTTTTGTTACCAAGCATTAAATATATTTCTACCCCCATCCCCACAAAAAAAAAAATGCTTTGAAAATATATTTAAAAATAGATATGTTGAAAGAAAAATCACCTCTAAAGTATGTTACACCTTCATAGTATGCAAATTTTGGTACAAATTGAAATTTCTGCTTAGAGGATATATTATTTAAAATGCTATAAGTGACTGTGTTGGGTAATGAAAACAGGCATGAATTCACTCAAAAGTGGGTTTGAATCTTAGCTTTGTCACTTTTTAATGCTGTGACTTTGGGCAATTTAATTAACCTTCTTCAGTTTGGTCATTCAGAAAGGAAGATAATAATTCCTCTCTTGTCAGATTCTTACGAAGATTATTATAACACCAATTACAGGGCCCAGACATAGATAGTACAGTATGACAATTAAAAACACAAACTCCCTATGTTCAAATTCCAGACGCGTCATTTGTAAGTTGTAACCTTGGGCAAGTTGCTTAAATTTTCTTTGCTTCAGTTTCCCCATCTGTAAAATGGGGGAAAGGTACTACCTATCTCATAAATCGGTTTTGCAGAATGTTGAATAATATATGCTGTTTATTAAATAACATGTCCCCCTAGCACCTTTTATGTGTATGACTAGTGGTCATATATAAAATTTTGAAACTTCTTGATTCTTGATTCAAACCATGTTTTGCATGTTTTATTCATGTCTATACTTAATCTTAGCCAAAAGGCTGAGATATAATCTTTATTTCCTAATTTTCCCTACACATATTTTTCTTCCCAACTGGGTGATCAGTTTCTCTGATGGAGAGGGTTATGTGTTATTCACATTTATAGTCTAATTTTTCTCAAGCCAGCAAGAGTGTCATTAAATGTATATCTTCTTAAAATTATGTGTTATTAAACCTAAGTAACTAATAAACTTCAGGGCTAATATGTATGAGACACATATTTTATCACTGATACCTATGTGTAGTAAAATTGATATTTTATCTAGTGCTTTAACTCAAATGTATGTGAATCAGCCTAGAGATTTTAGTTATCTGTATAAACTTTACTAGCTTTTACAAAAATAAAATTCAAAAGCATCCTAAGTATTCCAAAAAGATGAAGAGCTGTACTCTTTCTGCATAACCCAAAATGCTCATAAAGCATCAAAAATTATACTTTTGGGTGGCACCTGTGGCTCAGTCTATAAGGCGCCAGTCCCATATACTGAGGGTGGCAGCTTCAAACCCAGCCCCGGCCAAACTGCAATGAAAAAATAGCCGGGCATTGTGGCGGGTGCCTACGGTCCCAGCTACTCGGGAGGCTGAGGCAAGAGAACTGCGTAAGCCAGGGGTCCTCAAACTTTTTAAACAGGGGGCCAGGTCACTGTCCCTCAGACCATTGGAGGGCTGGACTATAGTTTTTTAAAAATATATAAACAAATTCCTATGCACACTGCACATATCTTATTTTGAAGTAAAAAACAAAATGGGAACAAATACAGTACTTAAAATGAAGAACAAGTAAAGTTAAATCAACAAACTTACCGGTATTTCAATGGGAACTATGGGCCTGCTTTTGGCTAATGAGATGGTCAATGTCTGGTTCCATATTTTTCACTGCTAGTCGTAGCAAGTGATGCAAGTATGCATCAGTTAGTCTAGACCTGGTTGGAGATTTCAGATGCTTCATTCTGGAAAAAGTCTGTTCACAGACATAAGTGCTGCCAAAGATGGTTGCCATTTTGAGTGCATGGTTCCTGAGATTAGGATATGTCTCAGAGGGGAGAGATGCATAGAAATTAGG
>CAUYPK010161133.1:0-13551 GCA_963574355.1 Loris lydekkerianus | reverse complement strand
CGGAGTATGAGACAGTGTCTTAAAAAAAAAAAAAAAAAAAAAAAAAAAGTTATATGACGCTAGTAGATGATCTAATTCATGCCCACATAGGAGAAAATCTCATTTCAATTCAAGTTGGGGGGGCAGGAGAAAGAAAGGAGGGGCTAGGGTACTCCCACTTAATCAGCACAATGTAGGGGTATGTGGCACACCTTTCAAGTGCAAGAGGGACTTTATCTAACAAATTCAAATATTGTGATTTGTTTGTTTGTACCTCACATTAACCTGAAATAAAAAAATAAAATAAAATTCGTCAGTGAGATTGAAGTTAGGTAGATACAACTCCAGATTAAGACCTCCCAGGACGGGCTTCAATTTTTTTTTTTTTTTTTTTTTTTTTCAAAACTGCTTTGAAGACAGCTAGCACATGCTTCTAGACAGGAAATAAGGCCATGCTATAGTTAGATTTAGTAATCCTTGTTTCCAGTGCCTCTGGTATGAAAAGTAGCAAACAAAACAAAACTATAACAAGTGCTACCTTATGCCTTATACACGAACAAAGAATACCTGAAATATTTTTTAAACTTGACATGAACATGAAAATCAATATAGGTAAAATATACCAATTCAGACACATTGTTGCCAGGGTCACTTTGAAAAGAACAGCACAAAGTTTAATTGAGGTTGAGTCCTTTTATTACTTTTACTGAGATCTAATAAACAAGAGTTGATACGACAGATGTATAGACACTTCCTATACTGTTTGTGACACTGCTTATAAATCTGGTGTACCTGTATTTTATATCAATAACAATGAAGGGGAATCGAAAAGATCCCTCACACAAAAATGGTTGGCTATATGTAGCCTGCACAACACCACTCTTGCAGAGTGGATTGAAAGTGGTTAATAGGCCGGGCAAGGTGGCTGATGTCTGTAATCCTAGCTCTCTGGGAGGCTGAGGCAGGTGGATTGCCTGAACTCACAGGTTGGAGACCAGCCTGAGCCAGAGAAAGACCTCATTTCTAAAAATACCCAGACATTATAGTCCTAGCTACTTGGGAGGCTGAGATAAGAGAACAGCTGGAGCCCAAGAGTTTGAGGTTGCTTTCTGTGAGCTGTGAGCTATGATACCATAGCACTCTACCCAGGGCAATAGAGTGAGATTCTGCCTCGGGGAAAAAAACAAACAAACAAACAAACAAATATATATGTGTGTGTGTGTATGCATATATATATATGTATATATATGTGTGTGTGTGTGTGTGTGTGTGTGTATCACATTAAGAAATTCTTATTAAAAGTAGAAGGTTAGTTTTGGTAGCTGTTTCTCAAGAATCAACTCAGCAACTTCAAAAAGAGAGGCTTTAATCTTTGTCTAAGATATAGACAGGTTATGCCATAAGGAAAACAGAAAAACAAAACCTAAAAAAAAAACAACTTTTCTAACATAACTAACTTTTTATGTTGCTATTTTATAACAATCCTAGCTACTTGGGAGGCTGAGACAAGAGAATAGCTTAAGCCCAAGAGTTGGAGGTTGCTGTGAGCTGTGATGCCACAATAATCTACCCAGTACTCTACCCAGGGTGACTATCTCCAAAAACAAAAAAATAGTGGTTAATGGACATTCACCTTCAGATAAATCATCTAAGAAAGAGCACTAAGAATTAGCGGGGGGGGGGGGGAAGAAATGAAGTAAAGAGAAGTGAGATGACCTACTCAGCAGGATTAGAGGTATGTGGGGAAGGAACCCACATGTGGAAAAGAAACAGAGACGAGAACTCTGGAGCTCTATAATTCTGCTGAAGACAACAAACTAGAGCATGAGCAGGCTGCTGGACTGATACAGAGACTTGACTGGAGACCATACAGCTGAACATTGCTCCAGAGAGAAGGCACAGCTGGCTTGCAAGCCTAGGTACTGCAGCTGGTACCACTGTGATATACCAGCCTCAGTATGCAACATCTCTACCCAGGGGCCAGATCCTAACTGCAATCTCCTCAACCCAACCATCCTCTCACCCCAGGCAGGGAGTACTGGAACTCACATGGCCCTGGTGGGCAGGTATAATGCACCCAAACCACCATTGCTTGGGGACCTGAGCAGAACAAGAGACCACAGACTCAGTGCATGCTTCTTTGGCTTGGGTGACCCAGATCAGCCACACCTCCCATGGGACCCAGGACCAGCATGTGCTTATAGCTCTATCACCTAACACCCATTGTTGGCTTGGCTAGACCACTGCTGCCACTATGTTAAGGCCTTTACCAGGACAAAATTCAGTGCAACTGCCGCCTTTGAACCTGGATGAAATGCCTGCTATGGACTAGTGCCATCCCATGCATGTGCCCTATCCCAAAGGCTGGCTCTATTTCACACACATACCTTGGACCATGGGCTCAGCATCCCCGTGAAAAACACAGGGGAATGGGGAAGGCAGAGAAAAACAGAAATGTTAAAGGCTACAGAGCATCTGCTCTTCTTCTGCGCTTACCCAAGCTTGTGGAGTAGGACTCAAGCATGCCATCCACCTTCACTGAGCAACAGAGGTCCCAGAAGAGGAGAACAAGTGTACCATATCTGCTATCTAATCTGAGCTGAGAGATGAGACTCCAAATGAGAAGGAACCAGACATGAAAACTCTGGCAACATTAAAAAAACAGGTTGTCTTACATAATCAAAGGATGAAAATATCTTTCCTGTAATGAACTTCAACCAAAACAAAATTGTTGAAATAACAGATAAGGAATTCACATTATATATGGTAAGTAAGATCAATAGCATTAAGGAGTAGGCAGAAAACAAATAGCAACAAATACAAAAATGATTCAGGACATAAATAAAAAATTCAATAGAAAGATAGATAACATAAAAAAAAAATTGTAACAGAACTTAAAGAAATGCAAACCAGACAAAATGGATAAATTTTTAGAAACACACAACCTCCCAAGCTTGAGTAAGGAGGCAACAGAAATCCTGAACAGACCAACAATGAGTAGCATGATTAAAAAAGTAATTTTTTATCTCTTAACAAAAACCAAACAACAACAACAACAACAAAAAAAAACCAACACAAAAAGCCCTGGCTCAGGCAGATTCATAGCCTAATACTATCAGACTGCCAAAGAATTGGTACTTATTCTGCTGAAACCATTCCATACAATTGAAGAGGGAATCCTCCCCTAAATCATTCTGTGAAGCCAATATAACCCTGATACCAATGCTGGGAAAGGACACAACAAGAAAGGAAAACTACAGACCAATATCCTTTATGAACATAGATGTAAAAATCCTCCACAAAATACTAGCAAATCAAATTCCACAGCATATCAAAAAATAATAAAGCATGATCAAGAGGGCTTCATTTCAGGTATGCAAGGATTGTTCAATAAATCCAAGTCACTAAATGTCATTTACCGCATAAAAAGTGTTAAAAACCAAGACCATACGATCATCTCAATACATGCAAAGAAAGCACTTGATGCAATCCAGCATCCTGCCATGATAAAAACACGCCACAAACTAGGTACAGAAGGAACACACTCAAAATAATAAAATCCATATATGACAAACCAACAGCCAACATCATGCTGAATGTGGAGAAGTTGAGAGTATTACCTAAGAACCAGATTAAAACAAGGAAGCACACTGTCACCATTTTAACACAGTACTAGAAGTCCTAGCCAGAAGAATCAGGCAAGAGAAAGAAAGAAAGGGCATCCGAACTAGGAAATAGGAGGTCAATCTATCCCTATTTGCTGATGATATGATCTTAGATCTAGAAAACTTTAAAGACTGCCAAAAGACCTCTATAATTGATAAATAAATTCAGTAGAGCCTCAGCTTACAAAATTAATGCACACAAATCAGTAGCATTTCCATACTATTAACAGTAAAACTGAGAGTCAAATTAAGAACCAAATACCATTTACATTAGCTGCAAAGAAAATTTAAAAAGATAGGAATATATTTAACCAAAGAGGTGAAAGATCTCTATAAGGACTACAAAACACTGATGAAAGAAATCACAGATGATACAAGTAGAAAAACAGCCCATGCTCATGAACTGGAAGAATCAACATTGTTAAAATGTCCATCCTACCCAAAGTTTTTTAAAAACTCAACACAGTTCCCAACAAAATACCAATGTTATTTTTCACAAAGCTATAAAAAAAGTAATCCTAAACTTCATATGGAACCAAAAAATAGCCAAATCAATCCTGAGTAAAAAGATAAAAATGGAGGCATCACATTGCCTAATTTCAAATTATACTACAAGGTACTAATATAAACGCAGACACATAGACAAATGGAAAAGAATAGAGAGCCCAGAAATAAAACCATACAGCAACTGATTTTCAACAAAGAAGATGAAAATATATATTAGGGAAAGGATGCTCTCTATTTAATAAATGGTGCTGGGAAGACTGTATAGCCCCATGAAGAAGAATAAAACTTGATGTAAAGTCAAGATGGATTAAAGACTTAAATGAAAGTCTCAAAACCACAAAAATTCTTGAAGAAAACATGTGAAAAAATTCTTCTAATCATTGGCCTAGGCAAAGAATTTATGAGTAAGAACCCCAGAAGCAAATATAGCAACAACAAAAATAAAGAAATGAGACTTGATTGAACTAAGAAGTTTGCTCGTACTAAAACAACAAATAGACAACCTACAGAGTGGGAGAAAATGTTTGCAAACAATACATATGACAAAGTGCTAATATCCAGAATCTACAAATAACTTAAATAAATCAGCAAGAAAAAAGGCAGAAACCCCTATCAAAAAGTGGGCAGAAGACATGAATAAAATTTTCTTGCAAGAAAATAAAGCAAATGGTCAATAAACATATGTAAAATGCTCAACATCACTAATTATCAGGGAAATGAAAACTAAAGCCACCATGTGCTATCACCTTACTCTGTTTGAATAGATATTCTTAAAAAGCAAAAAAGCAAATAGTTGTTGCAGATGCAGTGAAAAGGGAACTCCTATGTACCGTTGGTGGGAATGTAAAGTAGTATAACCTCCATGGAAGACAGTATAGAGATTCCCCAAAGAACTAAAGGTAGACTTCCATTTGATTCAGAAATTTCACTAGTAGGTATCTACCTAAAGGAAAATAAGTCATATCAAAAAGACACCTGTACCTCAATGTTTATCATAGCACAACTCATAATTGCAAAGATGTGGAACCAAACTAAGTTCCCACTGTTGAGTGGGTAAAGAAAATGTGGTATATATTATACCATGGAGTACTAATCAGGTATAAAAAGGTATAAAATAATGTTTTCTGCAGCAACCTGGATGGATAGAGATGAGACCATTATTCTAAGTGAAGTATCTCAGGAATGGAGAAACAAATACCACATGTTTTTACTTATAAGTGGGGGCAAAATGAGGGGCATATATGGTTATAAAGGTGTGTAATGGACACTGGAAACTAAAAAAGGGGGAGAATGGAAAAGGGGTGAGGGATAAAAGAAAATCTACCTATTGGGTACAATTCACACTATTCTGGTGATGGGTGCACTAAAAGCTCTGACTTTACCATGATATAATTCATCCATGTACAAAAAATACTCATATTCCCTAAATTTGGGGAGGAAAAACAAAAGACTGAAAGGAAAGAAAGCAAATTTTACAGTGCTCAAAATCTCCCTATTCTTATATAGGTGTACTTTATTGACATGAAAATTTAGCTTTTAAAAACAAAGTATTAGGTGACATTTTGCTTTAAACATACTATATTTCACAAAAGGACCCTCAGAATTAGATAACGTTTAAAAGAAATATATGATTTATATATAACTATAGTTAACTCAGCTCTCAGAAAGTAATAATAAAAATTATATATATACGCATATATTTTACAAAGACCTTGTACAGTTTCAGAATTTTGGTGTCAGAAATCAATCAATTAAATGATTTTATTTTGTTAAGAAGTTAAGATTTCAAGACACTTACTTTCATTGTTACATGTAACATCTCCCTCCCAAGTCTAAGCATATTCAGTGTTTTCAAAGGTCATATAAATTTCTATATATCTGTCTGCAACAGTATAAAGAATATGTCTTATTCCTAAGACAATCTGCAAAATACAATTTGAAAATCTAGGCAAATATCCCTTAATTTCAGTAAAGCAAAGCAGGCTGTCTGATGCTACCACCCAACAATAGCTCTTTTATCTACTGTCTGATACTTGGAACCCCCACCCCCAATCTTACTTTACATTACTTAAAGATTTTGGTGACCTGCTCAAATTAAAATTACCCTACTAGAAGAAACATGAACAGCTATCAGTAGTTGTGTGAGCCTTTGTATGAACTGGTTATTAAATCATATCCTAAAAACTGAGAGAAGAAACTGAATGCCTACAGGAGTGCTGCTAAAAAGATAAAAAAGGAAGTGAAGTGCTGAATTCAAACCTCACTTATTTTTAAAATTTGGCAAGAAGCAATTTTAACTTTCAGGATTAATGTGTGTTAAGAATCATGTTAACATTTTGGGATGTATAGTTGTATGACTTTTAACACATGCATAGATGGTTGTAACCACCAACACAATAGGATAACCCCCCTGAGATTTCCCTCAAGTTGGCCTTTGAAATCAATCTCTTTCCCCACTCCTCTCTTCCTGGTAACTACTGATTTCTTCTATCTCCAGATAGTTTTGCCTTCCCAGATGTCACATAAATGGAATCCTACAGTATACAACTTTTTTTTTTTTTTTTTTTTTTTGGTTGGGGATTCACTAAGGGTACAATAAACCAGTTTATACTGATTGCATTTGTTCCTTTCTCTCCACATCCACGCCAGTATCTTCAGTTGTAAGATTTGTGATGTGGGCCATTCTCACTGGGGTGAGATATCTCAGGGTAGTTTTGATTTGCATTTCTCTAATAATTAGGGATGATGAGTATTTTTTCACATATTTTTTAGAGAAGGTTCTATTCATTTCTCTTGCCCATTGATATACGGGATTGTTGGCTTTTTTCATGTAGATTAATTTGAGCTCTCTATAGATCAGCAATTCTCACCTGTAGGTCATGACTCCTTTGTAACAATGAAAATACATCCTGTATATAAGATATTTACATTACAATTCATAACAGTAGCAGAATTACAGTTACCAAGTAGCAACGAAAATAATTTTATGGTTGGGGTCACCACAACATGAGGAACTATATTAAAGGGTCATGGCATTAGGAAGGTTGAAAACCACTGCTATAGATCCTAGTTATCAAGCTTTTTTCTGAGTGATACATGTACTCTGAATTCAGGAAGAAACCCACATTTCTATTCAATGTTGGGATAGGTAGAGCTAACCTGAGCTAACCAGTCAGAGATCCCCCAGAGTCAGTCAATCAATTAGAAATCATCAGAGTCAACCAATGAGAAATTACAAAAGCCAACCAATCAGAAATCGCCAGAGCCATAATCACCCAATTATAAATCACCAGAGAGAGAGAGAGTCAACCAATCAGAAATCACCAGAGTCAACCAATGAGAAATCCAGAAATTCAGAGAGAAAGAAAGACAGAAATATAGACAGAAAGACAGAGGGACAGAAAGACAGACAGAAACAGACAGAAAGACAAACAGAAAGAAAAACAGAAAGACAGAAAGACAGAAAGATAGATGGAAATACAGACAGAAATACAGAAAGAAGGAAAGACAGACAGAAAGACATACAGATGGAAATACACACAGAAAGAGAAGACACAGAGAAAGGCAGAAAGACAGACAGACAAAAATGACAGAAGGACAGAAAGACAGAAACAGAAATACAGACAGACAGACAGAAATACAAACAGAATGACAGAAAGACAGAGATACAGACAGACTGACAGAAAGGCAGACAGACAGGAAAGACAGAAAGAGGCAGACAAAAAGACAAAGAGAAATACAGACAGACAGAAACAGAAAGACAGAAATACAGACAGAAAGACACACACACAGAGACAGAAAGACAGCCAGATGGAAAAACACAGACAGGCAGACAGAGAGACATACAAACAGAAAGACGAAAGACAGAAAGACAGAGAGACAGAAAGACGGACAGACATAAAGATAGACAGATGGAAAGACAGAAAGACAGACAGAAACAGAAAGACAAACAGAAATACAGAAAGACAGACAGAGACAGAAAGACAGAAATACAGACAGAAAGACACACAGACGGAAAGGCAGACAGACAGATGGAAAGACACACAGAAAGACAAAAGACACAGATAAAGGCAGAAGGACAGACAGACAAGAAAGACAGAAGGTCAAAAAAACATACAGAAACAGAAATGCAGACAGAAAGACAGAAATACAGATAGACTGACAGAAAGATAGGCAGACAGGAAAGACAGAAGGAGACAAAAATACAAAGAGAAATACAGACAGACAGAAACAGAAAGATAGAAAGACAGAAAGACACACAGACAGAAGGACACACACACAGAAAGACAGACAGATGGAAAAACAGACAGACAGATAGAAAGACACATAGGCAGAGAGACAGAAAGACAGAAATACAGACAGAAAGACACACAGAAAGACAGACAGACAGATGGAAAGACATACAGCTAGAAAGACAGACAGAGACAGAAAGACAAACAGAAATACAGACAGACAGAAAGACAAACATAAAGACAGAAAAACATTCAGACAAAAAGACAGAAAGACAGATGGAAAGACAGATGGAAAGACACACAGACGGAAAGACACATAGACAGACAGAAAGATTGACAGACAGAAACAGAAAGACAGACAGAAAGATAGAAACAGAAAGACAGACAGACAGATAGACAGAAATACAGACAAAGACAGACGGAAAGATAGACAGACAGATGCAAAGACACACAGAAAGATGGACAGACAGAAGTAGAAAGACAGAAAGAAAGACAGACAGAAATATAGATAGAAACATAAAGACAGACAGAAAGAAAGACACACAGACAGACGGAAAGACAGAAAGACACTCAGGCAGACAGAAAGACAGATGGAAAGACACACAGACATACGGAAAGACACACAGACAGTAAGACAAAAGACACAATGACAGAAAGACACACAGAAAGAAATACAGAGAGACAGACAGAAAGAAAGACACAGAGAAAGACAGAAATACAGAAATACAGACAGAAAGAAAGACAGACACACAGACAGAAAGATAGAAAGAAAGAGACAGAAAGACAGACAAACAGAAAGACAGAAATACAGACAGATGAAAGACAGAAAGACAGAAATACAGACAGACAGACAGACATAAGGCCGAAAGATGAAAAGACACACAGACAGAAAGATGAACAGACAGAAAGACAGAAGAAAGACAGATGGAAAGACAGACAGAAACAGAGAGAAAGACAGACAGACAGGAAGATAGAAAGACAGACAGAAAGACAGACAGAAGGAAGACAGGAAGACAGAAAGACAGACACACAGACAGAAAGATAGACAGACGGAAAGACAGAAAGAAAGACAGAAAGACACAGAGACAGATACAAACAGAAAGATACAAAAACAGACATATGGAAAGACAGAAAGACAAACAGAAAGACAGAGACAGAAAGACAGACAAACACACAGAAAAATAGAAAGACAGACAGAAAGACAGAAATACAGACATACGGAAAGACAGATGGAAAGACACCCAGACAGAAAGATAGACAGACAAAAGACAAACAGAAAGACAGAAAGACAGGCGGAAAGACACACAGATGGACAGAATGAAAGAAACAGAAAGGCAACAGAAAGATAGACAGAAACAGAAAGACAGAGAAAAAGACAGAAAGATAGAAATATAGATAGACAAAGACAGATGGAAAGACAGAAATACAGATAGACAAAGACAGATGGAAAGACACACAGACAGAAAGATGAACAGACAGAAATAAAGATAGACAGAAATATAGACAGAAACAGAAAGAAAGACAGAAAGACAGAAAGACAGACAGAAAGATAGACAGAAAGAAAGACACACAGAAAGACAGAAAGACAATTACAGGCAGACAGAAAGACGCAGAAAGAGACAGAAAGACAGATGGAAAGGCACACAGAAAGACAGATGGAAAGACAGAAAGACAGAAAGACAGAAATGCAGACACACTGATACAGACAGAAAGACATGAAAGGCAGACAGACAGAAAGACAGAAAGATCAACAGACAGAAACAGAAAGACAAACAGAAAGACAGAAAGAAACTGAAACACAGTAAGACAGAAATAGACAGAAAGACAGACACACAGACAAAGACAGATGGAAAGACAGACATACGAAAAGATAGACAGACAGATGGAAAGACAGATGGACAGAAAGACAGACAGATGGAAAGACACAGAGACAGAAAGACAGAAAGACAAACAGAAAGACTCACAGACAGAAAGGCAGACAGACAGAAAGAAAGACAGAAATATAGAGAGATGATGGAAAGATAGAAAGACAGACAGAAAGAAAGACATATAGATGGAAAGACACACAGACAGAAAGACAAAAGACACAAAGAAAGACAGAAAGACAGACAGACAGAGAGACAGAAAGACAGAAGGACACAGAGACAGACAGAAAGACAGACAGATGGAAAGATGGACAGAAAGACACACAGACAAAAAGAGAAATACAGACAGAAAGACAGAAAGACAGACAGAAGGAAAGATACACAGACAGACAGAAAGACAGAAAGACACAGACAGAAAGACAGAAATACAGACAGAAAGAAAGACACACAGAGAGACAGACAGATGGAAAGACACACAGACACACAGACAGAAAGACAGACAGAAGGACAGAAAGACACACAGAAAGACAGACAGAAATGACAGAAAGACAGACAGACAGACATACAGACAGAAAGAAACTGAAAGACAGACTGAAAGACACACAGAAAGACGAAGAAAGACAGAAAGACACACACACAGAAAGACAGAAAGACAGAAATACAGACAGAAAGACACACATAGAGACAGAAAGACAGATGGAAAGACACACAGACACAAAGACAGAAAGACACAGATGAAAAGACAGAAAGAAATACAGAAAGACTGAAAGACGGAAAGACAGAAAGACAGAAAGACAGACGGAAAGACAGACGGAAAGACAGAAAGACAGACGGAAAGACAGACAAACACATGGAAAGACACACAAAGACAGACGAAAAGACAGAAAGACAGACAGAAAGACAGAAACTGAAAGATAGAAAGACAGACGGAGAGACCCACATACAGAAAGATAGACAGACAGACAGAAAGACAGAAAGAAAGACAGAAAGACAGATGGAAAGTCACACAGACAGAAAGACTGAAAGACAGAAAGACACATTGACAGATAGACAGATGGACAGACACACAGACCGTAAGACAGACAGAAAGAAAGACAAACAGAAAGACAGATGGAAAGACACACAGACAGACAGACAGGAAGACAGACAGACAGACGGAAAAACACACAGACAGAAAGACAAAAGACACAAAGAAAGACAGAAAGTCAGATAGACAGAAAGACAAAGTGAAAGACAGACACAGACAGAAAGATTGATGGAAAGACACACAGACAGAAGGAAAGACAGACAGATGGAAAGACGAACAGATGGGAAGACAGGTAGATAGACAGAAAGACAGATGGAAAGACAGACAGACTGATGGAATAACACAGAAAGACAGACAGTTGTCAAGACAGAAAGACACACAGACAAAAAGACAGAAAGACAGACAGACAGATAGAAAGATGGACAGAAAGACAAAAACACAGAAATACAGACAGAAAGACAGATGAAAAGACACACAGATAGACAGACAGATATAGAGACAGAAAGACAGGCAGACAGACGGAAAGACACTCAGACAGAAATATAGACAGACGGAAGGATAGACAGAAAGATAGACAAACAGAAAGACAGAAAGGCAGATAATGGAAAGACAGAAAGACAGATGGAAAGACAGACAGATGGAAAGACACACAGAGAGAAAGATGGACAGACAAAAACAGAAAGATGGACAGAAAGACAGACAGAGGGAAAGACAGAAAGACAGACAGACAGAAAGAAAGACAGACAGACAGATGGAAAGACACACAGAAAGACAGAAAGACACACAGACACACAGACAGATGGAAAGACACAGACAGAAAGATAGACAGATGGGAAGACAGAAAGACAGAAAGAAAGACAGAAAGGCAAACAGACAGACAGAAAAACAGGAATACAGGCAGAAAGAGAGAAAGACACACAGACAGAAAGACAGACAGAAACAGAAAGATGGACAGAAAGACAGAAAGGCAAAAAGACACAAGACAGAAATCACCAGAGTCAACCAATAAGAAATCACCAGAAGGGGGTGGAGACAAGATGGCGGACTGAAGCCAGCTTTCCACAGAGGCTCCCATCCAAGAAGGAGAGTTAAGGGACAAAAATTTAGCAAGTAACCTGGTGGAATGAGCTCCACCAAAAGACAAGTTTGAAGAACGCACATCAACCCTGCTGAGGTGAGCTGTGACCACAAGGATGCAAACAAAAGGTACAAAATCCATCTCCAAGTGGAGGGGAGTCCCCCCTCCCCCATGAGACCAGCTCAAGAGCCCCACAAACAAACAAACGGGAAGAAATCAAAGGCCCTCCCACTACACTCCATGGGAGAGACCTTTTAAAAACTGGACCTACTTCCCCTACTAGGGTGCCATGGCATTCTCCTGCCAGGCATAAAACTGTATAAAACTGTAAATATCCTTTGCCTGCAACTCTGAACTCGCAGCACTCTCCTCCACTCACACTGAGGTCTGGAGGCCTGTCCCCCAGGAGTTCGGATTCTTGGGTTATTTCTCGAGGAGTGTGGACAGTGCCTGAGCTGTGGCTGGTCAGCGCTGACTCTGGGGCACAGGAACGAGGAGAGGGCAGTCGGCTGAGGGGGAGTCACGCCAGGGCAGTGCTTCCCTGAGGCATGGTGCAGAAGCCCTCCTTAGGCAGCAATATGGACAGGCATAAAACTGTGTGAAACTGTGTATCTTCCCCGCTTGCAACGCTGAGCTCCCAGCACTCACATACACTCTCACTCTGGTGTATGGTGGCCTGTCCCCCAGGAGTCCGGATTCTTGGGTGATTTCTCGTGGGTTGTGGATAGTGCCTGAGCTGTGATGACTCTAGGGCGCGGGAGTGAGGAGAGAATGGTCAGCTGGAAGGGAACCGCTCCAGAGCGGCAGTTCCATGGGATGTGGAGCGGCGGCTGTCTTCTGGCAGTGGTGCGGCCAGGCATAAAACTGTGTAGAACTGTGTGTGCTCGCTACCTGCAAATCTGGGCTCCCAGCACCCCCCTCCGCCCTCACTCTGAGATCTGGAGGCTTGTCCTCCAGGAGTTTGGATTTTTGGGTGATCTCTCGAGAGGTGTGGACAGTGCCTGAACTGCAGGTGGTCAGTGCTGACTCTGGAGCGCGGGAGCGAGGAGAGAAGGGTTGTCTGGGAGGGAGCCACACCAGAGTGGTGGTTCCCAGAGGCGGATCAACAGCCGTTTTGTTTTTTTTTAACAGCAAAACGCTCACTCCTGGATATTCTGAAGCCACTCCCCCTGTCTCCCTGGGCAACCAGAGGAGGCCA